>CAMRHE010001624.1:0-64513 GCA_947044405.1 Leptodactylus fallax
TCTTTGTTTCATTGTAGCCATTTGCTAAAAGCAAAAAAGTTCCTTTTATTTCTCATTAATGTACACTCAGCTCCCCATCTTGACAGAAAAAAAAAACAGAAATGCAGATATTTTTGCAAATTTATTAAAAGAAGAAGCCAAAGATGACTGTGGCCGAGCTCCAGAGATGCAGTAGGGAGATGGGAGAAAGTTCCACAAAGTCACTATCACAGCAGCCCTCCACCAGTCGGGGCTTTATGGCAGAGGGGCCCGAAGGAAGCCTCTCCTCAGTGCAAGACATATGAAAGCCAAAAAACACATGAAGGACTCCCAGACTATGAGAAATAAGATTCTCTGCTCTGAGGAGACGAAGATTGAACTTTTTGGCGTTAATTCTAAGCGGTATGTGTGGAGAAAACCAGGCCCTGCTCATCACCTGCCCAATACAATCCCAACAGTGAGACATGGTGGTGGCAGCATCATGCTATGGGGGACAGGACAACTGGGTGTAATTGTAGGAAAGATGAATGCGGCCAAGTACAGAGATATCCTGGAAGAAAACCTCTCCCAGAGTGCTCTGGACCTCAGACTGGGCCGAAGGTTCATCTTCCAACAAGACAATGACCCTAAGCACACAGCTAAAATAACAAAGGAACAACTCTGTGACCATTCCTGACTGGCCCAGCCAGAGCCCGGACCTCAACCCAACTGAGCATCTCTGGAGAGACCTGAAAATGGCTCCACCAATGTTCACCATCCAACCTGACGGAACTGGAGAGGATCTGCAAGGAAGAATGGCCGAGGATCCCCAAATCCAGATGTGAGAAACTTGTTGTGTCATTCCCAAGAAGACTCCTGGCTGTACTAGCTCAGAAGGAAGCGGCTTCTACTCAATACTGAGCAAAGGCTCTGAATACTTATGGTCATGGGAGATTGCAGTTTTTCTTTTTTAATAAATTTGGAAAAATATCTTCATTTCTGTTTTTTTACTGTCAAGATGGGGAGCTGAGTGTACATTAATGAGAAATAAAAGGAACTTTTTTGCTTTTAGCAAATGGCTGCAATGAAACAAAGAGTGAAAAATGTAAAGGGGTCTGAATACTTCCCGTACCCGCTGTATATAGTAGTGACCTACAGCGGTCTCACACATATATAGTAGTGAACGCAATTGTGAAAAGTGGAGTTGTGCGGCTCCTCGTGTCTCGTGCCTCAGGGATGTCACAAGCTTGTGACTTGCTATAGACTTATGAAACACTTTACTCCAGAATTCTAATGTTTTTAAAAGCTGCTAAATAGAGATTTGCAACTTTTTGAGTTTATTTTTGCTAAAATAGACAAAATGTTGCATTTTTATACCATTCACCCACTTTTAAAGAGTGGACATGGTTAAAAAGTGCTAAATTGTTACAATCCCCCCCAGTAGAGGTGAAGGCGCCAAATCTATCAGCTATTGTGCGGAAAGGTTTTCTTTCTATTTGTAGTAGTGATGTCTGTAGGGCTGAGCGGCTGTCACTGCCTCATCGCTCGGGGGTTTACCCATTGGGGCCGGGCACATTGGGTTTACTGGTGTACTCAGAGGGGTTATCGAGCCTTTTACGATAATGTCCTATACACCGGGCCAGTAGTTTCCCCAGGGCGCGGGCTGCAGTACTCGCTCCTTGCCGTATTTTTGGTAGCCACTGAAGTGAGTGCTGCAGCCCAGTTAGATCTGTGGGACAACTGCGGTGGGGAAACAGTGACCTGCAGGGGTCCCAGCAGTCAGACCCCCGCCAATCTAAAATGGATGGCCACCCTATAGATAGGCCATCTGTTTTAAAAGAAGGCTATAATATGTTTTTTCTTCATTTGTGGTATTCACATAACTTTCTATCTTTGTCTTTCAGTGAACAGGAAAGGCCCCGATGCCGACATCGACTTTCTGGTCTCCATGCTGGAGAAGCAGGGCCCACAACTTGCAGAATTTGTACAAGGTTAGTGGCTGCGCCATTGTATGCACAATCCTTCCTGCCTCCCATGATCACTACATCTATCCCTAGGGCTGAGCCCCATATACCGCTCCAGTACCTATATAACCTCCGGAGACCTTTATATTATATGTGACTGATATCAGCCCCATATACCGCTCCAGTACTGATATAACCTCCAGAGACATTTATATTATATGTGACTGATATCAGCCCCATATACCGCTCCAGTACTGATATAACCTCCGGAGACCTTTATATTATATGTGACTGATATCAGCCCCATATACCGCTCCAGTACTGATATAACCTCCAGAGACATTTATATTATATGTGACTGATATCAGCCCCATATACCGCTCCAGTACCTATATAACCTCCGGAGACCTTTATATTATATGTGACTGATAGCCCCATATACCGCTCCAGTACTGATATAACCTCCAGAGACATTTATATTATATGTGACTGATATCAGCCCCATATACCGCTCCAGTACCTATATAACCTCCAGAGACCTTTATATTATATGTGACTGATATCAGCCCCATATACCGCTCCAGTACTGATATAACCTCCAGAGACCTTTATATTATATGTGACTGATATCAGCCCCATATACCGCTCCAGTACTGATATAACCTCCAGAGACCTTTATATTATATATGACTGATATCAGCCCCATATACCGCTCCAGTACTGATATAACCTCCAGAGACCTTTATATTATATGTGACTGATATCAGCCTCATATACCGCTCCAGTACTGATATAACCTCCAGAGACCTTTATATTATATGTGACTGATATCAGCCCCATATACCGCTCCAGTACTGATATAACCTCCGGAGACCTTTATATTATATGTGACTGATATCAGCCCCATATACCGCTCCAGTACTGATATAACCTCCGGAGACCTTTATATTATATATGACTGATATCAGCCTCGTATACCGCTCCAGTACTGATATAACCTCCGGAGACATTTATATTATATGTGACTGATATCAGCCTCATATACCGCTCCAGTACCTATATAACCTCCGGAGACCTTTATATTATATGTGACTGATATCAGCCCCATATACCGCTCCAGTACTGATATAACCTCCGGAGACCTTTATATTATATGTGACTGATATCAGCCCCATATACCGCTCCAGTACTGATATAACCTCCAGAGACATTTATATTATATGTGACTGATATCAGCCCCATATACCGCTCCAGTACTGATATAACCTCCGGAGACATTTATATTATATGTGACTGATATCAGCCCCATATACCGCTCCAGTACCTATATAACCTCCAGAGACCTTTATATTATATGTGACTGATATCAGCCTCATATACCGCTCCAGTACTGATATAACCTCCAGAGACCTTTATATTATATGTGACTGATATCAGCCTCATATACCGCTCCAGTACCTATATAACCTCAGGAGACCTTTATATTATATGTGACTGATATCAGCCTCATATACCGCTCCAGAACTGATATAACCTCCGGAGACCTTTATATTATATGTGACTGATATCAGCCCCATATACCGCTCCAGTACTGATATAACCTCCAGAGACCTTTATATTATATGTGACTGATATCAGCCTCGTATACCGCTCCAGTACTGATATAACCTCCAGAGACCTTTATATTATATGTGACTGATATCAGCCTCATATACCGCTCCAGAACTGATATAACCTCCGGAGACCTTTATATTATATGTGACTGATATCAGCCCCATATACCGCTCCAGAACTGATATAACCTCTGGAGACCTTTATATTATATGTGACTGATATCAGCCCCATATACCGCTCCAGTACCTATATAACCTCCGGAGACCTTTATATTATATGTGACTGATATCAGCCTCATATACCGCTCCAGTACCTATATAACCTCCGGAGACCTTTATATTATATGTGACTGATATCAGCCCCATATACCGCTCCAGTACTGATATAACCTCCGGAGACATTTATGTTATATGTGACTGATATCAGCCCCATATACCGCTCCAGTACTGATATAACCTCCGGAGACCTTTATATTATATGTGACTGATATCAGCCCCATATACCGCTCCAGTACTGATATAACCTCCAGAGACCTTTATATTATATGTGACTGATATCAGCCCCATATACCGCTCCAGTACTGATATAACCTCCAGAGACCTTTATATTATATGTGACTGATATCAGCCCCATATACCGCTCCAGTACCTATATAACCTCCGGAGACCTTTATATTATATGTGACTGATATCAGCCCCATATACCGCTCCAGTACCTATATAACCTCCGGAGACCTTTATATTATATGTGACTGATATCAGCCCCATATACCACTCCAGTACTGATATAACCTCCAGAGACCTTTATATTATATGTGACTGATATCAGCCCCATATACCGCTCCAGTACCTATATAACCTCCGGAGACCTTTATATTATATGTGACTGATATCAGCCCCATATACCGCTCCAGTACTGATATAACCTCCAGAGACATTTATATTATATGTGACTGATATCAGCCCCATATACCGCTCCAGTACTGATATAACCTCCGGAGACATTTATATTATATGTGACTGATATCAGCCCCATATACCGCTCCAGTACTGATATAACCTCCGGAGACATTTATATTATATGTGACTGATATCAGCCCCATATACCGCTCCAGAACTGATATAACCTCCGGAGAACTTTATATTATATGTGACCGATATCAGCCCCATATACCGCTTCAGTACTGATATAACCTCCGGAGACCTTTATATTATATGTGACTGATATCAGCCCCATATACCGCTCCAGTACTGATATAACCTCCGGAGACATTTATATTATATGTGACTGATATCAGCCTCATATACCGATCCAGAACCTACGAGTCTTTCCATATCAAGTGGACCAGGGGTACCCACCTCACCATCTCAGATTTTGATGACATTTGGTACATAGTTTCTCTATGATATAAAACTAAGCGGGGGCTCCCAGTGAGAGCATTCAAGGCCTGGAGCTCAGATGAAGCCCTGAGAAGTCTGTCTTGTCTTTAGGATTAGCTGCAGTTCCTGTTCCTGCCCTTCTATTTAACATCTACTGCAAGGTCCCCGGCAGAACCAAGCTGTTAGTGTTTCTAGTGCAGAAGTCATAGGAGCTGCAAAAATGACAATCCCCCAGCATTGTAAAGAGGGTGCTGAGGGGTGCTAATAAAGATCCCATAGAACCAAAGTTGCACCCTGATCATGGACCAAGGATGGACGCTGACCGAATCTAGCGCTTAGACGAGGTTGTCGCTGTATCTGAAGGGGGCGCTCTTTCTAATCCGTATTGCACTACTTGTAGATTCCACCAATCATAGCTAAGAAAAGGGGAAACTTCTTTTTTTTTTTTTTCTTTGCACAAATTGTGATTGTAAAATATGAGAGAACTCTTGTGTGTCTGTCCGTGTCTTTCCTCTCTGCCGATTCTGTTCCGCTCCTTTTCCTTACCAATATAATTAGACGTTTTATTTATCTCCGTCATTGGTTTCCGTTTCTTCATGTAAAATGTCGCAGGTTGGGGAGTCGCTGATATAACGGGTGCTGGGGACGACCATTAATGGCCCCCCTTACCTTTGCTAGCCAGTACTGCCAAGGGGTCAGGGTGGCCACTTAATTTTGTGACTCACTAGGTGTCTCTGCTCACAGACCACGTTTTTGGAGTGACCGTCCTAAAGCTAAGAGGGTCGCTCCAACTTCTATAGTCACCAAATGGTATATACAGTTGCTCTGTTCTTGTTCTACCTGTGTAGGTGTCAGTATCCACTGTCATTCTGGGATCCTATTCATCAGCCATATGAGGGGTTGTCTGCCTGCATTCCAGAACTACTAGAATGTTCTCTATAGTCTTTGTATATAAACCATACATTTCCTCTGATGATCTGACACCTTCCAGCTCAGGAGAGGCGGTGATCCTCTGATCTAGGCCAGGGTCGTGCGGAGACTTTTGAGATCACCTTATTGCGTGTGTCACATGACCTCAGTGTATCAATTGTGAGAATTCTGACTATATTGTATCCAGTCTCTTCCCCCATAGTGATACATTGAGGTCACATGACTGGCGCACAACTGAAAGAGCCTGAAATAAAATACAGTATCAGATTTTAGATTTGGGGCTCTGCTCTTTCTTGTAAGGCGGTGTTCACACTTGTGCTGGGTGTTTGGTGCAGATTCGTATAAATCGCGGGGTGAAAAAAGTCCTGCGAGCCCGACACTTACAAAAGCGGACCCCATTATAGGTGATGGGTCTCTTGGGCTATGTTAGCGGTGCGTTTGTCGCTTCTTCTGTCGGACACCCCGATACTAGTGTGATCCCAACATCTCTAGCCTTGTCTATTACTACTGATCATCCGTCACCTCTCAGATCCTGTTCCTTCTGGTTTGGGGGGTTCTTAATGGATTTTTGGTCAAATCCACCCTAGCTCAGTAATTGGTCTCTGTGTAGGCGTTGGTGCACTACAACCCTCAGCCTTCCCCCGGGATCAGTCTCTTGTCCCATGGAGCCTTTATTTACTCAGCGCTCGGAGAGTTAATTCAAGTTTTTTGTTTGGTTTTTAATTTAAAGTTTCTTGAAGAGGAAGCGGATTGCACCTGCTTGTGTTGTCACCTGGCCTGCTCTCTCTTATTTACACCCAATGGCTTCTCAGTCCCCTCTGAGTCTCCTTTCACATGCTGAAATGTCTTTCCCTGCCCAGGGGCAAAACTCCCATCTCTGCTAGCCTTGATCTCCAAGACGGCCACAGACCATTCCTTTTTGAAAGAAACCATTAAAGGCCTTTCTAGGGAGAGCTGTGTGGGGAGCTACAGTGGGATCAGATGAATAGACTTAATATGCATCCACCCACACAAGAGGAAACATACAGGACACTTTAATCCCTTAAGGACACAGCCCAAAAATGCGTTAAGGACCAGGCCTTGTTTTTCAAAACTGACGTGTCACTTTATGTGGCAAGAACTTTGAGATGCTATAACTTACACAAGTGATTTTGAGATTGTTTTCTCGTGACACATTGTTCTTCATGTTAGTGGTAAACACTAATCAATATTTTTGTATTTATTTATAAAAAAATAGGATATTTGATGGAAATTTGGAACAAAATTGCAATTTTCAAAATGTGAAATGCTCTGCTTTCCAGACAGATAGTCATACCACCCAAATACATTAATACATATTATCTACCATATCTCTGCTATATATCGGCATCATCTTTTAATTGTCCTTTAATTTATTTTGGATGTTAGAAGGCTTACAAGTGTAACAGCGATTTTCCAGATTTACAAGAAAATTTCCCAAACTCATTTTTTAGGGACCACTTCAGTTCTGAAGGGGATTATAAAGGCCTATATATTAGAAACCCCCCATAAATCACCCCATTTTCAAAACTGCACCCCTGAAATAATTCAAAACAGCATTTGGGAAGTTTGTTAACCCTTTAAGCATTTCACAAGAATTAAAACGATATCGAGGTGAAATTTAGACATTTCATTTTTTTCCACTAATCCCTTCATTTAGCCCTAAATTTAACACATTCACAAAGGGTTAAAGGAGAAAATGCATCTCACAGTTTATTATACAATTTCTCCAGAGCACAGAAATACCCGACATGTGGGTGTAAACTTATGTTTGGGCGAATGGCAGTGCACAGAAAGGAAGGAGCGACACTGGGGGTATGAAAAGCAGATTTTGCTGGAATAGTTTTCGGTGCCATGTCTCATTTGCAGAGCCCCTAGAGTACCAATACAATGGAAACCCCCTAAAAGTGACCCCATTTTGGAAACTACACCCCTCACAGAATTCATCAAGGTGTATAGTGAGCATTTTGAACCCACAGCTATTTCACAGATTTTATTAACATTGGGACATGAAAATGAAAAATTTCTTTTTTTCCAATAAACTGTCAATTTAGCCCCAAATTTTTCATTTTCACAAGAGGACAAAGGAGAAAAAGCTCCCCAAAGTTTGTTACACAATTTCTCCTGAACACAGAAATGCCCCATATGTGGTTATAATCTGCTGTATGGGTATATGGTGGGGCTCAGAATGGAAAGAGCGCTATTTGGCTTTTGGAGGGCAGATGTGGCTGGAATAGTTTTCGGGTGTCGCATTTGCAGAGCTCCTAAAGTACCAATACAATGGAAACCCCTCAAAAGGGACCCCATTTTAGAAACTACACCCCCCAAGGAATGTATAAAGGGGTATTATCATTTTGAGCCTAAAAAATGCTTCCCAAAAATTAATGTACAAAGTGAAAATTGAAGTTTTTGAAGAAATATCCAATTTCAGAATACATTGCGGCCACTTTGTGGCATCAGAGACATGAACTCCTAAAACTATTAAGTGGGCTATCCCGGGGGAAAAAAAAATCATATATGTGGGTGTAACCTGCTGCTTGAGCACACAGCAGGGCTCAGAAGGGAAGGAGCACTGTGTTTTTTTAGCTTTTGGAGTACAGATTTAGAGGGACTTTCTGGTCGCCATGTTATTTTTGCAGAGCCCTGGAGGTGCCAGTAAACTGGAATTCCCCAAGAAGTGACCCCCATTTTGTAGGGGCAATTTTAGGGTCTCTCTAAATGTGACATGGCGTCCAAAAACCAACAATCTAAATCTGCGCTCCAAAAGTACATAGCGCTCCTTCACATCTGCACCCTGCTGTGTACCCAAAGCGGCAGTTTATGCCCACATGTATGATACTGGTGTACCCAGGATAAAGTACTTAATGCCATATGTGGGTATAAACTGCTGTTTGGGCACAGCCGGGCACAGAAGGGAAGGAGCGCTATTTTGGTTTTTAGAGCACAGTTTGGTTTTTGGACACCATGTCACTTTTGCAGAGCCCAAGAATTGCCATTAAAGTGGAATCCACAGACTTGTGACCCCATTTTGGAAACTACACCCTTCAAGGGATTTATCAAGTGGGGTTACGAGCATTATTAACCCTTAAGTGTTGCATTCTTTTCATTTCCAGTAATGAATGCGCCGATGATAATAAAAAGTTAAAAATAACATTTTTCCAGAGATTCGCCATTTCAGTGCCCGATATGTTGTGCCCAGCTTATGTCTGCACAGACACACACTCCTAAAACGGTTAAGTGGGGATTCCGGGCACAACAGCTTTTGGAGCGTTCATCTCTGATACAAACCAGGCACAACATATTACACACTGAGATGACGTATTCCTGGAAAAATTGTCATTTTCACCTTTCACCATCAGCTGCATATTCATTTATGGATAATAAATTATAGCAACACTTGGGGGTTAAAAATGCTCACTGTACCCCAGGATAAATTCCTTCAGGGGTGTAGTTTCCAAAATGGGGTGACATGTCAGGGGATTCCACTGTACTGGCATTTCAGCTCTGCAAAAGTGCAATGGCGTCCAAAAACCAAACCGTCCAAGCCTGTGCTCCAAAAACCAAATGGCGCTCCTTCCACTCTGTGCCCACCTGTGTCCATACAGCAGTTTATACCCACATATGACATTACGTATGTTACCCTGGGTACACCCGTGTCATACATGTGGGTATAATTTAGCAGTTTGGGCACACCTCAGGGCACAGAAGGAAGGAGCGCTATGTGGGTTATGGAGCGCAGATTCAGATGTTTGGTATCTGGACGCCATGTCATGTTTGCAGAGCCTGTAAGGTACCATAACAGTGGATTCCCCAAAGGAGTGACCCCATTTTGAAAAGTGCACCCCTCAAAGAATTTATCAAGGGGTGTAGTGAGCATTAGTATCCCAGACGTGAATGCACAGCGGATGAAGAGTGAATATGTAAGCTGTGCGGAGTACATGGGGAACACCAAATTCCCTACTATTTCCCCAGTAGTTCCTATTATTGGGGAGGTCACTCTGGGGGTCACTTCTGGTTTATTATCCCTCGTAAACTCTAAATCTGCTTTGTCCCCTGATATACGCTCGCACAGCTTATACATTCCCTTCCTGCCGCAGCCAGGTATGTTCTAATGATTTGGCGATTTTTGGGGTTTTTGTCTTCACATTGTACGAGCTATATTTTCTTTATTTCTCTGGTGATGTAGCCATATGAGGGCTTGTTGTTTGTGGGTTGAGATGTATTTTGTAATGACATCATCTTTGGGTGCCTATAACTTATTGAACAAATTTTATTAACTCTTTCTTGTTGGATTAAAAAAAACCCCATCAATTCTGGCACTGGGTTTTACCTTTGAAATTTTTCACCATGCAGCATAAAGCATAAGTAACATGTTACCTTTATTCTATGGGTCGGTACGATTACGGCAATACCTCATTTATACAGTTTTTTTTATGCGATACTAATTTTGCAGAACAAAAACCCATTTGGGGACATAAATTAATTGTTTTTGCATCGCCTTTTTCTGAGATGCGTAACATTTTTATTTTACGGTTTACAGAGTTGGTTTAGGGCTTATTTTTTGCGGGACAACCTGTGCTTTTTATTGGTACTGTATTGGGGTACATATGACTTTTGATCACTTTTTATGGCATATTTTGTAAGGTGAGATGGCAAAAAATCATTACTTTTGGCGAGTTTTTTCCGTTTTTTTCCCCGACGTTCACCGTGTACATTAAATATTGTTTCAGTTTTATTGTACAGGTTGTTACGGACGCGGCGATACCAAATATGCATAGTTTTTTATAAATTTTTAGTTTTTTTTTATATAATTCATTTTATATAGGAAAAGGGAAATTTTGGGGATTTATTCCTTTATTAATTTTTTTTTTCAAACACTTTATTTTATTTTTTTTTCACTTTTTTTTATTTTTTCATGTGTCCCATTAGGACACCTGAGCCAGCAATGCTTTGATTGCTGGCTCAGCACTATAGACTGCAAGACACGAGCACACAAGTGTCTTGCAGTCTATACAGGAAGTCATCGCTATGGAAACGCAGCGCTCACTTCCGCAGGTCTTGGCAGGATCAACCAGGTAGTGGGGTCTCCAGGCAGCCTGGGGTCACTGGGCAGACCCCGGGCTGCAGATTATAGATATCGACACCCCCCAATCTCGCCGCGGTGGGTGCCGAGGGGAGCGGCAACATGGCGGAACCCCTTGGATGCCGTGGTCATGTTTGACCGCGGCATCCAAGGGGTTAAAACCTCCGATCGGAACTCAGTTCCGACAGGAGGTTATGGAGCAGGGTGTTAGCTGTCAGTTACAGCTAACAACATGTTCCGATGCCGCCCGCTCAGATAGTGAGCGGGCGGCCGTCCCAGGGCGTATTATTACGCCCTGTTGCGCTAAGTACCAAGCGCACAGGACGTAATAGTACGTCCAATGTCGTTAAGGGGTTAAAGGGGCCATCCAACTGCTCACATTCATGACTCTACTCTATGGACAGGGAGCCTTCAATAAACCTTGTGTATACTGCCCTTTAAGGAGCACTCCAAGACACTCTGTGTGAGACCTAGTGCAGGCCCGAGGGGCAGAACATGACACGGGGATTGGCGGGGGTTGGACCCCCATTCTGCTATTGGCTATCAAACGTATGACCCCCTTTAAACTATTTTGGAAATGATGAGAGTGATCCTTCATGTTGTCACCTGGGTGGTGAACCGGTCGTTCCATTGTCCTGTAGGAAGCATCACTTTGTCTTATTTTAATAAAAGGGCATTTACCCCTAAAATCTCCTGCTCTGGCAAAGCTGGGTGACAACCAACATGGCCGTCATTCCAGCTTTCCCAGATCCCTTATTCACACTGTGCAGTCAGAACTGTATTGGGAAAACACAGTCTGCTATTTTTGGTGCCGCGCTCCGTACAGTTACAGAGATACCAAATTCATAGTTATTGTTCACAACTTTACCAAAATTTGGAATACATTTTTATAATTTTAGAAATGTATACATTTTTTGAAGTAGCCACATTGTGACACCCCTAAGGTTTTTTTTTCTTTTTATATATATATTATATATATATAATTTCTCTTTCTGTGGGCCAGTTGTACTTTTTTTTTTTTTTTTTTTTACTCCATTTTGGGGAATGTCTGATGTTTTTGATCACTTTTAATTAAATATTTTTTGGGAGGCAAAATGGTGGTTTGACTTTTTTTTTTTCTTTGACAGTGGAAACAGAGTTTTTTTGTTGCAGATTTTGCATTGTGTGAATGGAGACTAATGAGAAAGTGGCTTGTCTCCTCCTCCTCGGCCCCTACATGAATGGACAGGGTCAGGGACCACATTGGCCCAAATTACCCCAAAACAGAGACATTTAGTGGGAATTCGCCTTTAACCCCTTAAAGACCCAGCCCAAAAGTGCGTTAAGGACCAGGCCTCGTTTTTCAAAACTGACATGTGTCACTTTATATGGCAATAACTTTGAGACGTCTTAACTTACACAAGTGATTTTGAGATTGTTTTTTCGTGACACATTGTACTTCATGTTAGTGGTAAACACTAATGAATATTTTTGTATATATTTATAAAAAAATAGGAAATTTGATGGAAATTTGGAAAAAAAAAATCGCAATTTTCAAAATGTGAAATGCTCTGCTTTTCAGACAGATAGTCATACCACCCAAATACATTAATACATAATATCTACCATATCTCTGCTATATATCGGCATCATCTTTTAATCGTCCTGTAATTTATTTTGGATGTTAGAAGGCTTACAAGTGTAACAGCGATTTTGCAGATTTACAAGAAAATTTTCCAAACTAATTTTTTAGGGACCACTTCAGTTCTGAAGAGGATTATAAAGGCCTATATATTAGAAACCCCCATAATTCACCCCATTTTCAAAACTGCACCCCTGAAATAATTCAAAATAATATTTGGGAAGTTTGTTAACCCTTTAAGCATTTCACTGGAATTAAAACAATATGGAGGTGAAATTTAGACATTTAATTTTTTTCCCACGAATTCCTTAATTTAGCCCTAAAATTAACACATTCACAAAGGGTTAAAAGAGAAAATGCATCTCACAGTTTGTTATGCAATTTCTCCCGAGCATGGAAATACCCCACAAGTGGGTGTAAACTGATGTTTGGGCACACGGCAGTGCACAGAAAGGAAGGAGTGACACTCGGCGTCTGAAAAGCAGATTTTGCTGGAATAGTTTTCGGTGCCATGTCTCATTTGCAAAGCCCCTAGAGTACCAATACAATGGAAAACCCCAAAAAGTGACCCCATTTTGGAAACTACACCCCTCACAGAATTCATATAGGGGTATAGTGAGCATTTTGACCTTACAGTCGTTTCACAGATTTTGCTAACACTGGGATGTATAAATGAAACATTACTAAAATGTCACTTTATCCCCAAAGTTTTCATTTTCACAAGGGGTTAAAGGAGAAAAAGCTCCACACAGTTTGCAAAATAATTGCTCCTAAACACAGCAATACCCCATATGTGGTCATAATCTGCTGTATGGGTACAAGGGGGGCTCAGAATGGAAAGAGCGCTATTTAGCTTTTGGAGGGCAGATTTTGCTGGAATAGTTTTTGGATGCCATGTCGCATTTGCAGAGCCCCTAAAGTACCAATACAATAGAAACCCCTCAAAAGGGACCCCATTTTAGAAACTACACCCCTCAAGGAATGTATCAAGGGGTATTATCATTTTGAGCCTAAAAATGCTTCCCAAAAATTAATGTACAAAGTGAAAATTAAAGTTTTTAAAGAAATATCCAATTTCAGTGCCTAATACGTTGCGGCCACTTCGTGGCATCAGACACACGCACTCCTAAAACTATTAAGTGGGCTATCCCGGGGACAAACAAATTATATATGTGGGTGTAACCTGCTGCTTGGGCACACAGCAGGGCTCAGAAGGGAAGGAGCACTGTGTTTTTTTAGCTTTTGGAGTACAGATTTAGAGGGACTTTCTGGTCGCCATGTTATTTTTGCAGAGCCCTGGAGGTGCCAGTAAACTGGAATTCCCCAAGAAGTGACCCCCATTTTGTAGGGGCAATTTTAGGGTCTCTGCAAATGTGACATGGAGTCCAAAAAAACAACAATCTAAATCTGCGCTCCAAAAGTACATAGCGCTCCTTCACATCTGCACCCTGCTGTGTGCCCAAATGACAGTTTATGCCCACATGTATGATACTGGTGTACCCAGGATAAAGTACTTAATGCCATATGTGGGTATAAACTGCTGTTTGGGCACAGCCGGGCACAGAAGGGAAGGAGCGCTATTTTGGTTTTTAGAGCACAGTTTGGTTTTTGGACACCATGTCACTTTTGCAGAGCCCAAGAATTGCCAGTAAAGTGGAATCCGCAGACGTCACCCCATTTTGGAAACTGCACCCCTCAAGGGATTTATCAAGTGGGGTAGCGAGCATTATTAACCCTTAAGTGTTGCATTCTTTTACTTTCCAGAAATGAATGCGCAGCTTATAATGAAAAGTTACAAATTAAATTTTTCCATAGATTCGCCATTTCAGTGCCCGATATGATGTGCCCAGCTTATATCTGCACAGACACACACTCCAAAAACTGGTGAGCGGGGATCCCGGGCACAACAGCTTTTGGAGCGTTCATCTCTGATACAAGCCGGGCACAACATATTACGCACTGAAATGACGTATTCCTGGAAAAATTGTCATTTTCACCTTTCATCATCAGCTGCATATTCATTTATGGATAATAAATTATAGCAACACTTGGGTGTTAAAAATACTCACTGTACCCCTGGATAAATTCCTTCAGGGGTGTAGTTTCCAAAATGGGGTGACATGTCAGGGGATTCCACTGTACTGGCATTTCAGCTCTGCAAAAGTGCAATGGCATCCAAAAACCAAATAGCGCTCCTTCCCTTCTGTGCTCGGCTGTGTCCATACAGAAGTTTATACCCACATATGACATTACGTACGTTACCCTGGGTACACCCGTGTCATACATGGGGGTATAAACTGCAGTTTGTGCACACAGTAGGGCGCAGAAGGGAAGGAGCGCTATGTGGCTGTTGGAGCACAGATTCAGATGTTTGGTATCTGGACGCCATGTCATGTTTGCAGAGCCTGTAAGGTACCATAACAGTGGATTCCCCAAAGGAGTGACCACAATTTGAAAAGTGCACCCCTCAAAGAATTTATCAAGGGGTGTAGTGAGCATTAGTATCCCAGACGTGACTGCACAGCGGATGGGGAAAAGTGAATGAATAGGTAAGCACTGCGGAGTGCATTGGGTACACTAAATTCCCTACTATTTCCCCAGTAGTTCCTATTATTGGGGAGGTCACTCTGGGGGTCACTTCTGGTTTATTATCCCTCGTAAGCTCTAAATCTGGTTTGTCCCCTGATATCCGCTCGCACAGCTTATACATTCCCTTCCTGCCGCAGCCAGTTATGCTCTAATGATTTGGCAATTTTTGGGGTTTTTGTCTTCACATTGTACGAGCTATATTTTCTTTATTTCTCTGGTGATGTAGCCATACGAGGGCTTGTTGTTTGAAGGGTGAGATGTATTTTTTAATGACATTATTTTTAGGTGCTTACAACTTATTAAATAAATTTTATTAACTCTTTCTTGGTGGATTAAAAAACAACCCCATCAATTCTGGCACTGCGTTTTATCTGCGTAAGTAACATTTTACCTTTATTCTGCGGGTCAGTACGATTACGGCGATACCTCATTTATACTGTTTTTTTATGCAATACCAATTTTGCAGAACAAAAACCCATTTGGGGACATAAATCAATTTTTTTGCATCGCCATCTTCTAAGATGCGTAGCATTTTTATTTTTCAGTTTAGAGAGTTGGTTTAGGGCTTATTTTTTGCGGGACAACTTGTGCTTTTTATTGGTACTGTTTTGGGGTACATATGACTTTTTGATCACTTTTTATGGCATATTTTGTAAGGTGAGATGGCGAAAAATCGTTACTTTTGGCGGGTTTTTTCCTTTTTTTTTCCCCGACTTTCACCGGGTACATTAAATATGGTTTCAGTTTTATTGTACAGGTTGTTACGGACGCATCGATACCAAATATGTATTGTTTTTATTAATTTTTAGGTTTATTTTTTATATAATTCATTTTATATAGGAAAAGGGAATTTTTGGGGCTTTATTCTTTTATTAATTTTTTTCACATACTTTATTATTTTTTTTTTTTCACTATTTTTTACTTTTTCTTGTGTCCCATTAGGACACCTGAGCCAGAGATGCTGTGATCTCTGCCTCAGTACTATAGACTGCAAGACACAAGCATACACAAGCCTATACAGGAAGTCATCGCTATGGAAACACAGTGCTCACTTCCGCAGGTCTCAGCAGAATCAACCAGGTAGTGGGGGCTCCAGGCAGCCTGGGGTCACTGGGCAGACCCCGGGCTGCAGATTAGAGATATCGGCACCCCCCGATCTCGCTGCGGGGGGGTGCCGGGGGGCGGCAAGATGGCGGAACCCCTGGATGCCGCGGTCATGTTTGACCGCGGCATCCAAGGGGTTAAAACCGCCGATCGGAACTCAGTTCCGACCCCGGGTGTTATGTAGCAGGGTGTTAGCTGTCAGATACAGCTAACACCCGGTTCCGATACCGCCCGCTCAGATAGTGAGCGGGCAGCCGGCCTCGGGCGTAGTATTACGCCCTGGTGCGCGAAGTACCTAGCGCCCAGGACGTAATAGTACGTCCAAGGTCGTTAAGGGGTTAATCATAATGCCTGGCACCTCCTCTTACTGCTATTCACCAGGTGCGTCCATGCTGTGAAATCTGCAGAGGTCAATACACGAGAACCCCTGGGGTCAGAGAAAGGGGTTACAAAGCCTAAACCATTGGAGCCCGTGAGACTGTACAGGGCAATGTATGGATTCACTGTTTATGTTATATTCCCATCATGTCTATTGTGCTGTTCCATTGTATTTTTTGGGTGGGACAAAAGAGGACTAAAATGGAGACAATGGCCTGAGCCCCATTACCCGCAACAGAACACAACGGCCCAGTGTGCACAATGTTGTGAAACCAACACAAAGTATCGCAAAGATGAGACTGGAAGTCTCCAGAGAGAGGGAGTTTCTGTAAGATTCCTGGTGGTCAACTGCAAAATTTTTGCAACTTTTTAGAAATAAAAAAAAAAATAAAAAATCGTGCTTTAAAGAACCATTTAATAATGTAACTTATTAACATTAAATAAAATTTTCTTGGAAATAAGGTCAATAAAAATAATTCATGTCACATGTACTACTACCCCAATCCTCCAAAAGTAAAAAAATATATATAGAGAGAGAACACAATAAGGTTGCCCACAAAAACAGCTTATAGCTCCTTGACCTGGGATTTTATCAGTCAGCCTTTAGCCATTCAGCAAAAATTCACCTGGGCAATGCCCCTTGATCCCAAAAGCTGCCTGGCATTTCCTATGGTGGGAAAGAAGATAAGTGAAGGCCAGGCCCAGATGGGTATTGCTTAGTATGATGGCCAGACCCATGAATGTGAACTGATGGTCGTCCCAAGAACTGGTGTGAAACTTAGAATCGGCCCATCACTATCTAAAACAAAAAATCGCGCAGAAGGGGAACAAAATTAAAGCATTTAGGGCCACTAAATGGATTGAGTGCGCTGAAACAGCCCATAACTACACCCTTAGCTAAAAATATTGGAATTCCCAATTTGGACTTGTGTTTCACTATAACTGGGTGGGCATTTTGGCCCTTGCATTATGGAAAGCCGTCCAATAGCTCATAGGATATTATAAAATGTGACATTTCAGGTAATGTATATCCTCTGTGATCAGGCACAAGGGATGGGTTTTTGGTGCCTATAGGGATACAATTGTCCCATTGTAGACAGCAAACAAAAACACCAAGAGGATATATGTGTAGAACAAGAACTGGGCCCAATGGGAGTTTATCACTGTCATTAACTAAATAGAACCTTCAGCCAAATTCAGATTGGCAATGCCCCTTGATCCCAAAAATTGCCCGGCATTTCCTATAGAGGAAAGGAAGAGAAGTGAATGCCAGGCCCAGATGGGTATTGTTTAGTGTGATAAAATCTAGACTGACCATGAATGTGAGCTGATGGTGATCTTGAAAACTGGTGGGAAAAACCTAAAATCTGCCCATCACCATCTTAAACTAAAAAATAAAGCAGAAGGGGAAACTGTTGGGAACACAATTCAAATATTTGGGGCAACTACTTGGACTGAGTGCACCAAAACCCATATAACTACATCCTCCACTGAAAATGTTGGAATAGCCTATATGGTCTTGTGTTTCACCCCAAGCTCGTGTCGATCTAGAGTTGGGCGGGCATTTTGGCCTTAGCACCACGGAACACAGTCTGATCGCTCATGGGAAATTATAAAAGATTACACCCTGGCTAATTTCTAGCTAGATTTCTGTATGATCAGGCACGAGGGATGGGTCTGCGGTGCCCACAAGGGTGCGATTGTCCCATTGTAGACCGCAAACAAAAATAGCAAGAGGATATATGTGTAGAACAAGAACTGGGCCCAATGGGCTTTTATCATTCAGTCTTTAAGTAGAACCTTCAACCAAAGAATCAGATTGGCAATGTATCTTGATCCCAAAAGTTATCTGGCATTTTTATGGCAGGAAGAAAGAGAAGTGAGGGTCAGGCCCAGATGGGTATTTAGTGTGATGAAATCTAGACTGGTCAGACCCATGAATGTGAACTGATAGTTGTCCTGAAAACAGGTGGAAAACTTAGAAACCAGTGCCAATACCGGGCTGGATGGACATTTTGGCCTTTACATTATGGAACACAGTCTGAACATGGGAAATTATAAAAAGTGACACCCTAGCTAAATTTTTATATCCTCCACAATGAGGCATGAGGGATGGGTCTATGGTGCCCATAGGGATACGATTGTCCCATTGTGGACAGCAATCAAAAATACCAAGAGGATATACATGTAGCCATGGGCCGTAACAAGGCCCAAGGGGATTTTATCATTTAGTCTTTAGCTAAGTAGACTCTTTGGACAAAAACTCAGATTGGCAATGCCCCTTCAAAGCAAAAGTTGCCTGATATTTTCTATGGATGGAAGACATAGAAGTGCGGGCCAGGCCCAGATGGGAATTGTTTAGTGTGATGAAATCTAGACTGGCCAGACCCATGAATGTGAGTCGATAGTCACCATAACCACTAGCAGAAAAACTTAATCATCATCATCTAAAACCTAAAAATAAGGCAGAAGGGGTGGTTGGTTGTTGGAAACGAAATGAAAAAATTGGGGGCCACTAAATGGACTGAGTGCATTAAAACCCTTATAACTACATCCTTGAGTGGAAATGTTGGAATTGCCCTGTGGCCGCTCCAAAAGGTGCCAATTGTATCATATCCTGGTGACTACTGATGGACAAAATAATTTTAAATTTTTTTGATACTGGTCGACAAAAAGTTGGAGGTTTATCTTCTATCTATGGATGGCTTTGCCACCCCTGTGTGAGTTCCTCTCGGCACAGGTCGCTGCCTCCGCTGTTATTACTACCTACTATATAGGGAGGAGCAGGGCCGGTTTTAGACAAAGTGGGGCCCCAAATGTTGACATATTGTACCTACTACATAGTCACATTCTGTTAATTTGATGTGCTGCAGTGCTTACAGGGATGTTCCTAAGGTCTTTAAGGCCGGGGCCCCCCACATTGTGAAAACACAACGTTTTACAGTACCTGCAAAGTGGAAGGGATTGTGACTAATCCCATACACACATTGCAGAAAAAAAAATCTGCAGCGGAAAATCTGCGTTTTCACAGCATGTCAATTATACCTTCATAAATGCTGGTGTTTTCCGTAAAGGTATAATAGGTACAGCAAGTCCGCAGAGGAAAACTCTGAGATCGCAATGAAAAACGCTGCAGAAAAAAAACGCAATGCGTTTCCGCCGCAGTCTTTTCCGCAGCATGGGGCCTTAGCATAAAGGGGTTGTTTCATGTTTGTAAATTTTTTTGCATAGCCAAACTAGTTGCTTGTGACCCTTTATAATTCAGGTGCACAAGTAACAAAGCATATGTCTATCCCTACACACAATAAAAAAAATGTATATACATACAGAATTATCAAATAGGACCGCTATATCAGGACTGAATACTGTCACGTCAGTCACTGACCGCTATACCAGGACTAAATACTGTCACGTCACCCGCTGACCGCTATACCAGGACTAAATACTGTTACGTCACCCGCTGACCGCTATACCAGGACTAAATACTGTTACGTCACCCGCTGACCGCTATACCAGGACTAAATACTGTCACGTAAGCCACTTACTGCCAGATTCCCCTCTGTCCTCATAGTATAATCCACAAATAGCGACTTTTACTTATAAATTTCCCCTCGTAGCGCCAAACACTTCACTACGATCAGAGTTACTCCATTCCCCATCTTGAGAACACAACTACCCCCTTTTATTTGCAGATGCCCCCTCATAATGCCAGCCAGCAATTAACCTCTTCCTGCCCTGCACTGTAATAGTACGCTGCAGTAAGCAGTTTGTTCCTAGGACTACAGTCATGGCCAAAAGTTTTGAGAATGATACAAATATTAATTTTTACAAAGTCTACTGCTTCAGTTTTTCTAATGGCAATTTGCATATACTCCAGAATGTTATAAAGAGTGATCAGCTTAACAGCAATTACTTGCAAAGTCAATATTTGCCTAGAAAATGAACTTTATCTCCCAAAACACATTTCAACATTATTGCAGCCCTGCCTTAAAAGGACCACCTAACATCGTTTCAGTGATTGCTCCATTAACACAGGTGTGGGTGTTGATGAGGACAGGGCTGGAGATCAATCTGTCATGATTAAGTAAGAATGACACCACTGGACACTTTAAAAGGAGGCTGGTGCTTGCCATCATTGTTTCTCTTCTGTTAACCATGGTTATCTCTAAAGAAACACGTGCAGTCATCATTGCACTGCACAAAAATGGCCTAACTGGGAAGAGTATTGCAGCTAGAAAGATTGCACCTCAGTCAACAATCTATCGCATCATCAAGAACTTCAAGGAGAGAGGTTCCATTGGTGCCAAAAAGGCTCCAGGGCGCCCAAGAAAGACCAGCAAGCGGCAGGACCGTCTCTTAAAAGTGTTTCAGCTGCGGGATCGGGCTACCAGCAGTGCAGAGCTTGCTGAGGAATGGCAGCTGGCAGGTGTGAGTGCATCTGCACGCACTGTGAGGCGGAGACTCTTGGAGCAAGGCCTGGTCTCAAGGAGGGCAGCAAAGAAGCCACTTCTCTCCAGAAAAAACATCAGGGACAGACTGATATTCTGCAAAAGGTACAGGGAGTGGACTGCTGAGGACTGGGGGAAAGTCATTTTCTCTGATGAATCCCCTTTTCCATTGTTTGGAACATCTGGAAAAAGCTTATTCGGAGAAGAAGGGGGGGGCGCCCCCCCCCCTCTCGTCTCGCGCCCGCTGTAAAGCGCCCGGAAACCACTTGTGGGGGGGGGGGTCCCCGGGGAGGGGGGGGGGCCCCCCCCCCCCTCCCCCGAAAAAAAAAAACAAAAAAAAAAACCCCGGGGGGGACCCCCCCCCCCCCCCCGGAGGGGGGGGGGGGGCGCCCAACCCCCCCCCCCGCGGGGGGGGGGGCCCCCCGGGAAAAAAGAAAGGAAAGGGGGGAAAAAAAAGGGGGGCCCCCCCCTACCCCAAGGAAGGGGGAAAAAAAAAAAAAAAAATGGCCCCCCCCCCGCGAAAAAAATGAAAGCATTGATTCTGCAAGAATGGACTGCTATCAGTCAGGATTTGGTCCAGAAGTTGATTGAGAGCATGCCAGGGAGAATTGCAGAGGTCCTGAAGAAGAAGGGTCAACACTGCAAATATTGACTTGCTGCATTAACTCATTCTAACTGTCAATATAAGCTTCTGTTACTCATAATATGAATGCAATTCTATTTCTGTATGTGATAAAAACATCTGACAAACACACAGAAAAACCAGAGGGCAGCAGATCATGTGAAAATAGAATATTTGTGTCATTCTCAAAACTTTTGGCCATGACTGTACACTTTGCAGAGACTGTAGAATGACCGTTTATGCCACGTTTATGCCTTAAGGCCGAGGCCCCACTTTGTGGAAAAGCAGCTTTTTTTGTTGCAGATTTTGCTTCAGTTTTTTGAGCCAAAGCCAAGCAGGGCTATAAAAGGATAGTGAAATATCTAGGAAGCTTCTTACACTTCTCCCTTCTGTTCAATCCACTCCTGGCTTTGGCTCAAGAAACAGCAACAAAATCTGCACTAAAAAAATCCTGAAACACTGAAACACAGTGTTTATGGCGGCTGCAGAAACATGCGGGAATTTCCACATATATTTACCGTAATAGGGGAAGAAAGTGCAGAGAAAAATGCATCAAAAGCTCAATGAAAAATGTTGTGGGAAAAAAAAAAAATGTGTTTTTGCTGCTTTTTATCTCCTGTGCTTTTTAGCTGTGTTTTGTTGTGTTGGGGCTAATCCTTAAAGGGGTTGTCCAGGAATTACAGGTTTCTGCAAGGAAGGTGAAAAATAAAACCCACACTCACCTGTCCCTGTTCCTCCCACCCCTGTACGGTCCAGCGGCGCCCGGGGCTTGTTCTAGCGGCAGTCCTCGCCACACGTAACCGCTGAGGCCTATCATCCGCCTCAGCAGCCTAAGGAAAGGCACCAGGATGTCACTCACATACGTCGCCTGTGATGTCCCGTGTTCTTTCCTTAGGCCGCTTATTGGCCTCAGCAGTTACGTGCGGCGAGGACTTCTGCCAGAACAAGGCCCCGGGCGCCACTGGACTGGACAGCGGTGGGAGACCCCGTGGACAGGTGAGTATGCGCTTTCTTATTTTTCACCTTCCCCGGCCTCCTTGCAGAAAACAGTAATTCCTGGACAGCCTGTTTAACATCTCAATATACTGAGCCTCACACTATACAATACAATTCAAGTATGTATAATGGTACACATGTACAGAAGAAAATATAGATAGATAGACAATAATATGCTGTATATACCTTCATATATACCATATATTTACACACATACATATACAATATACACACACATACCTGTCTACAATCATACAGTACTCACACAGTAGCTAGCACACATACTGTAAACAAATATACACATATATACATATTATATACATATTAAATATACATATTTTACACTAAACATACACTTACACTTGGCTGAATTGCTGGGTGAACTGGAAATGGAGGAAGCTCCTGTGCAGCTCTGTCTGTCAGTAGTGAAAGCATGGCAGCAGATTCCCGCCTGTATACTACCATGTGCTGGATGCCTCACTGCATGGGGGGAGGGGAGAAGCTGGTAACTAAACTGTAGAGACAGGTACATCTCTCCTTGAGGAGAGCACCAGTGAAGGTGTGTAGAGTTCTGAGTTGCCTTTTGCTCTACTAAGCATCTACATATCACAAGGCTTGGCTAAAATCCTGTTTGCTGTCTCAAGACTCGGAAGGGCCAATCACCTTGGTGGTCATTATCATAGCCAAAGAGGGAGGGGTCGCTGACCCTGATAAGAGAGACACCTATCTCACAGAGGCTTAGGGCTTACACCTTCACAGCTGAGCAGAGACCTGCTGCAAGATGACATTGTAGACCTTTACGGACATTTCCCTGGCTTAGTTGGGGACTTCTGACCACTTGGCTTTTCCAGGAATCCCAGAGAACTTTCTGTGTGGGCAACATTGAATGACAACTCCAAGGACCTGAAGAAGCAGCTGATCATCCTCAAGTATTCCTCAGACCTTTGACTTTAAAATGTTTCCACATCGAAACATCCAGCCTTTTAACCAACATAATGGAGAGCTACAGGTTGAAAGCCACTATTGTAGATCATGGAGAAGACTTTTTATGTTTTAGCTATAGATATCAAATCGAGGTGGCTCTAATATGTTTTATGGTTGTCGATAGACACCGTACTATTGACTTCCAAAAACTTGATGTTCTCATTTCCTTGCCTTGGGTCATTGTACACAAGTTGTCTACCTGAATGATGGCCACCTAGAACTTTAGACCTAGTGATTCTGGTTTTGGTCTCTTCTTCCAATTTGGTAAAAATGAGATAAATCCATTGTTTCATCCTAATATTCTTTGCTTTAACCCTTTCAGGAATCTTCAATAACTGAAGAAATGTCCGTCTTTGCTAAATTTCTGAAGTGGAAAAGGATCTCCATGGGGTACACCCAAGCAGAGGTTGGCAAAGCCCTAATACCCCTTTATGGTAAGATCCCATGTAGAGCAATGTCTTGGCAGATTTGGTTGGAGATCATTGTTTTAGATCTTGAGGATTTAAAATTTTTGTATTTTGTCTTTCAGGGACAGGTTTTAGCCAGATGACCATCTGCCGCTTTGAATCCTCAGAGCTGAGCCGCAAGAACATGCGCAAGCTGAAGCCATTGCTGCAGAAATGGCTTATTGAGATGGAAACTAATAAGGAATTACAAGAGATAAGGAGAAGTTATGACACGGGGTCCACTTTGACTGAGGAACCTCTTATGACTAGAACCTTCTCCTGTTTATCCCTACATAGGAAACAGGTGACACGTGTATGGTTTTGTAATAGGCGCCAGAAAGGAAAGCGTCAGGTCCAGCCCGACCTGCAGAACTGCGGAGAGGCCCATGAGATGGTCCAGGCCATTTCACAACCCAACGCTGTGCCTTTTGCCATGTCGCAGGTGGTGCCCCCGCAAGGCTTTGCTCCGGGCATCTTGGGATCCAACCCGGCCCTGTCCATGTCTTCTTACCCGCAGGCCATGCCTCAGGAAGGTCCTCATCCAGCCGTCTGAACTGAAGCTCTGCCATGTGCGGTCAGGATTCCTGATAATGAGTTTCATCTTTGGGGTGGGCACAGAGTGTTAGTTGTGGCCCCCAGTATAATCCTGTGTGTGTGCTTTGTAACTTGCAGAAAGAAAAAAACAAAAAAAATAGACAAAAGCTTCCTGTTATAGCATATGATACTGTGATAGTTTATACTTAGAAGGTGACTGCATGGATGTGATCATATTATACAGATGTTCCACTCAGTGTCGGACTGGGATGTCTAGGGCCCACCAGTGGAATTGTTTCTAGGGGCCCACCATCAGGACCCCTGCAGATCAGCGGTACCAAGACAGGGCGGCTAAAGGTAATAACATGCCGGGAGCCATGCTGCTCACCCACTATACCATGTGCATCACTGCACTACCTAAACCTACTGCTACACCTTGTATAGCAAGTGGACAGCGTGGCTCCAAGAATTGTTACCTTTACCTGTAGCCGCACTGTCCTGTAAAAGCTGATCTGCAGAGGTCCTGGCTGTTGTATCATCGCAGATGTAATATTGATGGCCTATCCTAAGGACAGGCCATCAATATTAGAAAGAAGGATAAATCCTTTAAAGAAGTTGTCCAGGAATTGCAGCAACCCATGTAGCTGGCGGGAGGTGTAAAGTAAAAAATAAGTAAATTAAAAAGCATACTCACCTGTCCCCGGCGCTCCGTTGTCCGCTGCCAGTGTCCATTCAGTCTCATGCCGGCAACTCCTTGCTGGGAGTCCTGCACCTCATGTGATCGCTAAAACCAATTAGGTAAAGGATTTCCAGAAATGAGGCGCCGCCATGAGACCGAACAGACACAGGCAGGGGACAATGGGGTGCTGGGGACAGGTGAGTATGCTTTTTTTTTTTTAAATTTTCTTATTTTTAGACCTCCCTGGCGGCCGACACAGTGGTTGCTCCATTTTATGGACAACCTATTTTAAGGGGTTGTCTGAGCCAAATTTTTCTATGGTCACTTCACTGGTCCCCCCCACATAGTGGTCTCTTCACTGGTCCCCCATACTGTATGGGGAACAGTAATGGGGTCATTATATTGTGTGGGAGCAGTGATGGGGGCTAACATCCTGTGGGGGGACATTAAACTGTGTTGGGCATATTAAAGTGGTTGTCCAGGGTTAATCTTTGTTATGGCCTAGGCTCAGGATAGGCCATAAATACCTGATCGGTAGGGGGCTGACACACGGCCCCATCAGCTGTTCGGAGCCACTTCCAGCGCCCGTTCTGTACACAACACAGGGCCGGAAGCAGAAAGCTCCATCCGCTGTATAGCAGCCCGGCGCCTTCACTGCAGCTCAGCTCCTACTGACTTCAATAAGTGCTGAGATGCAATGAAGGTGCTCAGCCCCTATACACGGGAGAGAGCTTTCTGCTTCTGGCCCTGTATTGTGTACAGGACGGGCATCAGAAGTGGCTCCATACAGCTGATCGGTCCAGGGTCAACCCCCTACAGATCAGGTATCTATGGCCTATCCTGAGGATAAACCATAACAAATTATGCCTGGACAACCCCTTTAATATACCCCCCAGGGCCCCCTAATGCACCACACTTTAAAGAGGTTATCCAGTATCATTTTTTTCTTTTTTATAATTAGTCCGGGGGAGGTGAATCTCCCCTACTCCCCCCCCCCCCCAAAAAAAAACCAAACATACTAAACATACTCACCTGTCTCCGGTGTCCTCCCAGCACGGTCCGGTCCTGCAGCTCTGCTGTCGTCTTCTTGCCGGAAGTCCTCACTGGCTGTGACGTCCCAGGTCCCTTCCCTTAGGCCACTGATTGGCCTCAGGGCTCCCGTGATGTCACAGGTAGTCACGTGCAGAGGGAACATCAGCTGAAAGAAAACAGCAGAACTGCAGGACCGAACTGTGCTGAGACACACTGGGGACAGGAAAGAAAGTTTGGGTTTTTTGTTTTTGTTTTTTTCACCTGCCCCGGCGTAATTAAAAAAAATAAATAAATGAAGGAGCCACTGTATGGAGTATAAGCTCCACAGTGGCCCCCACCCAGTATTATAAGCTCCACAGTGGCCCCCACCTAGTATTATATGCGCCCAATAGCCCCCCTTCGCTTCAGTGCTGTTATTATACTCTGGGGTTTCCTTAGACCCCAGAGTATAATAATCGGAGGCCCAGGGGAAGTGATTAAAAATAACAAACACTCATACTTACCTTGCCTTACTTTTCCTTGGCATCCTCGATCCATCCTGTCGTCTTCAGCGTCTTCAGGCCCTTTTCTGACATCGCTGCTGAGGCCTGTGATTGGGCCTCAGTGGTCACGTGGGGGCGCACTGACGTCATTACGCGGCCGCACCCCATGTGACTGCTGGGGCCTAATCACAGGCTTCAGTCACATGACGGAGGAGCGCCGGAGAGAACTCTGTGCCCAGGAGAGGTGAGAATATGTGTTTATTATTTTCAGTCACCTCCCCTGGGTGCCCTGCCATGGGCACCATACCCTGCCGAGCCTGGTTGCATCCACTGCGACTGCGATTGTTACTGGTCAGGGGCCCGATCGGGATGGTCAGGATCCCGATCGGGCCCCCCATGACATGAGGACTAATAGTCGGGGCTCGGGGCCCACGGGTGGATTCACTGGTTCCCCGTTGGGCCAGTCCGACCCTGGTTCCACTACATGAGTAAAGCCTTTACCTGCTGCCTCCTGGCATTAGTAGCTGATCACATTAGACTTCTTATTTCACACTTTATTCTTTGACTTTTCTTACTAAAATAAAACGTTACTGCTACACCAGTCATGCCTTACTTTAGTCATTCACTACCTAACATTCAGAAACTCCTTCACCACTCAGAGCTTGGCTTAGCTATACATTACCAAGCTTTGCCTGCAGCTGCCTGGCATTGAGTAGTACTCGAGGCTTAGATTAACCTTACCTGCAGCTGCCTGGCATTCGATAACCCTCCACTTCCTTAGTCCACACTCAGTTTAGCCGCACATACCTACCTTCACCTTCTGCTGCCTGACATTGCCTGGACTGGTAAACCATCTACTTACTGCTCCAGGCTTCACTTGCCATTGTCTTACTCTTTTCTTCCCCATGACTTCCCCTTCTTTACCTTCTGCTACCTGTCCTCTCGCTGCTTCACCATCTTCCCTTATATCCCTATCTAATATTTGTTGCTTTCTCTGTAGATCAAGAGGCTAAATTTTGTGATCAGAATATTTGTTGATTTATGTTCTACGTCCCCACCGACCTTCTCCGAGAGATTAACGTAATGTCTTGTCTCAGCAAAGAACTAACGCACTACAGACTTTAAATTTTTTCCTAACGCGCCTCAGTGATATCACTTATGTCACCTGGAATAGAAGGGGCTTTTATCACCTGGGGGTCTAGCGTTGGTTTCTGACACTTTAATAAGTAATTGGGTGTTGAATTTGTTAGGGCCGTGGATGAGATGTTGTGCACAGGGATAGATTGTGAGCAAACAGCCCAGCCGTCACAGCGCTCTCCTCTGCGCCCCCACATCTCTCAGCACTTCACCGTCACAGCGCTCTCCTCTGCGCCCCTCACATCTCTCAGCACTTCACACAAAATTGATACATTTTTATTTCAATTTTTTTTTATCAGTTTATACCCAAGTCCTGTAAATTTTTACAATTGAATCGGCATTTATCAAACTGACACTTTTTTTTTTTTTTAATCAAATTTGCTTTGATCTATTTTGATGGTAAATTTGGGCAATCTTTCATATTCACTTCTGTCCCGAGGCACTAAAACTACCAGTTAATGTAACAGTCTATACATTTGTGATCCGCTGATGTTCTGTTTGTCCTAGTTTTCTAACATGAACTAAATATACAGTAGCATTAAAAAATATGCCAAAAATTGTGGGGTGGTGGGATTTGGGGAGACTTTGGGTAGGACATCATTATTTTGTAATGCCTCACACCCTATTAACAATGTACCAGACATTATGGTGAAGGGGGGGTGGGATTTGGGGAGACTTTGGCCAGGGCATTATGATGATGTAATGCCTCACACCCTTTTCAAAGATTTTTGCACCTCATGAAAATGATGTTTTCTTTGTAAACTTTGAAAAACAAAAAATTTGCAAAAAAAAAAAAAAAAATTCTGCTCATTTTTATATATTTTGTGAAGGAGATTTTTGAAATGTGTTTTCAATTTGGTTCTCTACAAAGTGCAGAATAAGTGGCAGCGGCTTCAGAGAGATGGAAGGATGACCGGTACATGGATAGGCGCGGCTGCTGTGTGACCAGGACCCAATGATTCGGGAATCTCATCTAACCAGATTTTATTCACAATAGAACACAGAAAGGGAAAGTTACTAATTTCTTTATTCCATCTGAAACAATAGATAAATAAATATGGCGGATACTTAGATGGATAAGCAGGTAGATATGTGAGCGCTGTCACAAGCAGCGGATGGCGGATTCCTCTGCTACTAAACCGGTATGGCTTGGGGTCCCCTCCAAGAGCCTTAACCCAGCAGACTCCCCGGTTTTCACCCTTCAAATCCCATACAGGGATCTGGGCTTGGCTGCAGGGTTATATATATATATATATATATATATATATATATATAGCAGAAGGCCAGGAGGTTACAGGTATATGGGATATATATACAGTACAGACCAAAAGTTTGATCACACCTTCTCATTCCAAGAGTTTTCTGTATTTTCATGACTATAAAAATTGTAGATTCACACTGAAGGCCTCAAAACTATGAATTACCACATGTGGAATTATATACTTAACAAAAAAGTGTGAAACAACTGAAAATATGTCTTATATTCTAGGTTCTTCAAAGTAGCCACCTTTTGCTTTGATTACTGCTTTGCACACTCTTGGCATTCTCTTGATGAGCTTCAAGAGGTAGTCACCTGAAATGGTCTTCCAACAGTCTTGAAGGAGTTCCCAGAGATGCTTAGCACTTGTTGGCCCTTTTGCCTTCACTCTGCGGTCCAGCTCACCCCAAACCATCTGGATTGGGTTCAGGTCTGGTGACTGTGGAGGCCAGGTCATCTGGTATAGCACCCCATCACTCTCCTTCTTGGTCAGATAGCCCTTACACAGTCTGGAGGTGTGTTTGGGGTCATTGTCCTGTTGAAAAATAAATGATGGTCCAACTAAACGCAAACCAGATGTAATAGCATGCCGCTGCAAGATGCTGTGGTAACCATGCTGGTTCAGTATTCCTTCAATTTTGAATAAATCCCCAACAGTGTCACCAGCAAAGCCCCCCACACCATCACACCTCCTCCTCCATGCGCTCACGGTGGGAACCAGGCATGTAGAGTCCATTCGTTCACCTTTTCTGCATCGCACAAAGACACGGTGGTTGGAACCAAAGATCTCAAATTTGGACTGATCAGACCAAAGCACAGATTTCCACAGGTCTAATGTCCATTCCTTGTGTTCTTTAGCCCAAACAAGTCTCTTGTGCTTGTTGCCTGTCCTTAGCAGTGGTTTCCTAGCAGCTATTTTACCATGAACTCTGTGTGGCATTGACCTGGTCTCTAATCTGAGCTGCTGTTAACCTGCGATTTCTGAGGCTGGTGACTCGGATGAACTTATCCTCCGCAGCAGAGGTGACTCTTGGTCTTCCTTTCCTGGGGCGGTCCTCATGTGAGCCAGTTTCTTTGTAGCGCTTGATGGTTTTGGCCACTGCACTTGGGGACACTTTCAAAGTTTTCCCAATTGTTCAGACTGACTGACCTTCATTTCTTAAAGTAATGATGGCCACTCTTTTTTCTTTACTTAGCTGCTTTTTTCTTGCCATAATACAAATTCTAACACTCCATTCAGTAGGACTATCAGCTGTGTATCCACCTGACTTCTGAACAACACAACTGATGGTCCCAACCCCATTTATAAGGCAAGAAATCCCACTTATTAAACCTGACAGGGCACACCTGTGACATGAAAACCATTTCAGGTGACTACCTCTTGAAGCTCGTCAAGAGAATGCCAAGAGTGTGCAAAGCAGTAATCAAAGCAAAAGGTGGCTACTTTGAAGAACCTAGAATATAAGGCATATTTTCAGGTGTTTCACACTTTTTTGTTAAGTATATAATTCCACATGTGTTAATTCATAGTTTTGATGCCTTCAGTGTGAATCTACAATTTTTATAGTCCTGAAAATACAGAAAACTCTTGGAATGAGAAGGTGTGTCCAAACTTTTGGTCTGTACTGTATATATATATATATATATATATATATATAGCAGAAAGTCAGGAGGCTACAGGTATACGGGATATATAGATATCCTTGCACCCCTAACATTGGATATACAATGGGGTCAAGCCGTAGTGGAGATCAGCACAGAAGTGCCATAGACTATGTAGGGATAAACAGGAGAAGGTTCTAGTCATAAGAGGTTCCTCAGTCAAAGTGGACCCCGTGTCATGACTTCTCCTTACCTCTTGTAATTCCTTATTCGTTTCAATCTCAGTAAGCCATCTCTGCAGCAATGGCTTCAGCTTGCGCATGTTCTTGCTGCTCAGCTCTGAGGATTCAAAGCGGCAGATGGTCGTCTGGCTAAAACCTGTCCCTGAAAGATAAAATACAAAAATTTTAAATCCTCAAGATCTGAAACAATGATCTCCAACCAAATCTCCCAAGACATTGCTCTACATGGGATCTTACCATAAAGGGGTACTATGGCTTTGCCAACCTCTGCTTGGGTGTACCCCAAGGAGATCCTTTTCCGCTTCAGAAATTTAGCAAAGACGGCCATTTCTTCAGTTATTGAAGATTCCTGAAAGGGTTAAAGCAAAGGATATTAGGATGAAACAATGGATTTATCAAATTTTTACCAAATTGGAAGAAGAGAGCAAAACCAGAATCACCAGAAAATGATCAGTCAGATCTGTCACAATGGACGGGAAGAATAAGACCTGTCATCCAAAGCTGCAAAACAATGAGAACTTCTAGGATTTATTTCTTCTATTACCTTTGTACTACGTCTCATACCTAACTGTAATATTGGCATCTGCTGTCTGTAGCAATTTGCCAGTCTTGACTGTGTTATGTTAGAGGTCCAGGACTTCTCCCCAGACCTCTTTTCAGTATTCATGGCCCCCCATATGTCTGTCTATTCTAAAAGTATAACCATGTCTTCAGTGCTGTAACTAGGAATGGCTGGGTCCCAAGGCAAACATTTGACATGGGGGGGCCCCCCTCCGGACCAGTTATGGGTCCCCAAACAGTAAAATATGCTCCCCACAGTGGCCCCACACAGTATTATATGCCCCACAGTGGGCCCCACCTGGTATTATAGGCTCCCCACAGTGGTCCATACCCAGTATTATATGCTCCACAGTGGCCCCCACACAGTATTAAAAGCTCCCAACAGCCCCCTCCGCTTCGGTGCTATTATACTCTGGGGTCTCCTCAGACCCCAGAGTATAATAATCGGAGACCCAGGGAAGGTGATTAAAAATAACAAACTCTCATACTCACCTTGCCTTACCTTTCCTTGGCATCCTCCCTCCATCCTGCTGTCTTCAGGCCTACTTCCGACATCGCTGCTGAGGCCTGTGATTGGGCCTCACGGTCACATGGGGCGCACTGATGTCATTACACAGCCGAGCCCCATGTGACCGCTGGGGCCTAATCACAGGCCTCAGTCATGACGGAAGAGCGCCGGAGAGGACGCTGTGCCCCAGAGAGGAGAGTGTTTATTATTTTGTTACCTCCCCTGGTGCCCTGCCCTGCCATCTATTAGAAAGTGGCCTGCAATATGCCAGTGTCCCTTTCCAATAACAGTATGTATAGCGGTCGGGGAACCAGGCTTTCTCCGACCGCTATCACAGTGGTCCAGGGCCCGGCCATCTCCAGTACGCCACTGGTTTGTGGGGTTCGCGGTAGCAGCTGCCACAGGGCTCCGGGCCCCCTAATGTCCCGGGCCCTGTAGCTACCGCTGCTACCCCGATATTTACACCCCTGCATGTCTTAGATATTTAGATGTTCTGATCACTATATATGGAAAACATCCAATGTAGGTTTTGCATACCCATGATCTATTCTAGACCTTGTGTATCAGCATGGATAGTATGTCAGTAGCATGTAGTTACACTCTCATTAATTCTAAAATCTCTTACACATGAATATTGTACCGCATGATATGTAACTTCCTCTCGTGAAGGTGAGAGACCTCCGTTTGAACCCTCAAAATACAGATTTATCAATTAAAAATGTTCAGTAGATAATAGTATTTAAATGTTTTGTCTTGAATGCATGTACTTAATATCCATACATTGTCAATAGAAGAAATTAAATCATTAACCCTTTAAGGACACAGACATTTTTCATTTTTTGCATTTCCGTTTTTCCCTCCCCACATTCAAGAGCCATAACTTTCATTTCAGTTCAGACTCACATGATGGCTTATTGTTTGCGCAACACATTGTACTTTGCACAGCATATTGAATGGTGCCATTACAAGGTACTGAAGCTGGGAAAAAAAATTCAGAATAAGGTGGAATTGGAGAAAAAATGCATTTACGCCAATTTCATATGGGTTTAATTTTTACGCCGTTCACTGTGTGGTAAAAATGATATGTTACCTGTATTCTGTGGGTCAGTCCGAACACGACGATACCAAATTTATGTAGTATCTGTGTAAAAATAAAAAAAAATTGAAAAATAGAAAAAACAATGTTGTAAGGAGCTGGGTAAGGCGTCTTTTTATGTGGGATAAGACGTTTTTATTGATACCATTTTGGACAGGCACCGCAGCTTTATCAGGAGGATGCCCAGGACTGCATGGGGGAGTGTAGATTATTATAATGAGGGTTCACCTTTTTCCCCACCCACTCCTCGAATTGTCGCACATCAAGGCAGTTTTATTGAGATGGAACCTACGTAGTTGGGGAAATGGTTTCTTCTGGATGAGGTCACCGTTCACCCGGGAAAAGAAAAGGGGGCGGGCCGATACTTGGTACAGCCCGGACCCTTATAGGTTGGTGCAGGCTGCCGCTCCGGCCTCTTTCCGGCTGCCTGGTCAAGCGCTAGCATAGGGAAGCGGCGTCATTCGTGCGGACTAAGACAGGTATGGCTGAAGAGAGTGAGCTGGTAGTGGCCTTGCGGGCCCGCTAGGCCTTAGAAGGGGAGGCCTTCCTGTCACGCCTCTTGACCAGCGTGCGAAAGGGGGCTCCCTCTTCGGAGACACTTGTGTCTCCTCCCGCGAGTCAGCGTATGGCTCGGCGCTCCAGGCCTCCGGAGCGCTTGAGACCGAGGCCCTCCACTTTGGGGGAGGGTGCAGGCGCGCTCGCCGCTCTGGCAGAGCGTCTTTCCTCCTGCCGAATTGTAGCCCCGCCCCTTCCGGATTTTCTGTACCAACGGCCATTTTGTCTTCCCACGCGGTGGATCCTCAATTAGGCATGGGGAACAGAGTCCGTGGCGTCGTCGGCACCGGTGGTCTCGGCCCCTCCCGCAGGGGCGCTGGAGGTTCCCACAGTGCCCTCATCGTTAGGGGCTCCCGTGGTGATAGCAGAGGACAGGGCCTCATCATCGTCAGCATCCCCCATCCCCTCCCTCTCAAGCTGTGCTGCGCAGGTCTGGTAGACATTTGTCCACGGGGAGTGGTCGATCTCGGCGGGCCTCTAGAAGGGGTCAGGCATCATGGGCGTAGGCGCCGCAAGGCCCCCAGAGGGCGAAGGGGGCCTGACCGCCACCGCTCCCGATCGTCTAGAAGGAGCCGGAGGTCTGGGGAGGTCCGGTTTCCACCGTCGTAGATCGTCTCCATCATTGGGGTCGTCATCCTGCAGCTCCTTGAGGTCTGGCAGGTCAAGACAACGTGCACCCAAGAGGCAGGAGCCTGTCCTACCGCAGGAGCGGTCATCTCGTACAGCCAGCCAGGCAGGCACAGCTGTGGCTTCATTGTTCGGAATGCCAGTGGTCCCGCCTGTCCTCCCTTCAGCTGGTGAGTTCAATTTTGCAGGTGCCTGGGGTATGGAGGGTAAGCAGGCTGAGTTGCAACCGACCCTTAAGGCACTGATGGTACAGCTCGAGAAGGCCGGGGAGAAGAGAACGACTGAGTCGTCGAAGGGTGCGGGCCTCCACAAGGAGGCCTTTTTCTGTGGGGTCAGCCCCTTGGGGGCTCACTTGGATGAGGACACTAGGACGAAAATTGGGAACAACAATACGTGGACATATGGTCCCTGGTTTCGGTCGACAAGGAATGCAGGGTGATTACGGAGAGGACGGTTGATCGGCGACCGCCGTTGGCCAAGACATTCAGGAACTGGTGCCAGGCATTTGCCGTCCTGGGCTGCGTCTTAGGACAGAAACACCCTGAGTGGTCTGCGGAGCTTTTTATATATTTCGACATCATTTTTTGCGCATATAAGTCACACGGGGGCAGTGCCTGGTGGCGGTATGACGAAGAATTTCGTCGCCACCTGGCCCTGCAACCAGAGATTGGTTGGGCGGTGAAGGCCACCAATGTGTGGATTAGGTTAATGTTGTCACAAAAGGCGTCGCTCTTCCAGGCAGGGGCCACTGGAACAGGGGTCTCAGTAGCTGGTCCAGTGGCCGTACGTCTCCCTGGGACCTGCTGGCTCTTCAATGAGGGCCACTGCCGATTCTATGGCTTGTTTAAATTTAAACACGAGTGTTCTTCCTGTGGAGGGACACACGCGGCGGTTAAGTGCAGCAAATCACCCAAGTCCACGGGAAAACAGGCGAGAGATGGGAAGAACGCCGGTGAGCGTTCAGGCGATGGCTCCGTGGCTCGATAGTTACCCTTATATGGCGGCGGCCTCCCAGCTACGTTTTGGGTTCTCTTTTGGGATTGTAAGAGACAGCCAATGTTGTCCTAAGCTTTATTTGTCTGTATAAATTGTTAATGTTGAATGTATTTCTGTGATTCTGTTCCTTTAAGACAGCAGCCATTGTAATTGTGACATGATGCTGGAGTGAGACCCCCCCCCCCCTTTTATATCAGCCTGTCTGTTCTGCAGACAGAGTGTGAGCAGAGAAGCAGGAAGTGACGAGACAGAGAGCAGCAGCCATCTTGGCAAGTGTTGTATTGAACTGGTGTGGAGATTTTTCTGTACAGCTAAGCTGTATCTTGGTCCAGAGACAAACAGAGTGTAAAGAGACAACAGGACTAGTGAGTCCACGTGAAAGGAACTGTGCTCAGTGGCTGATCAGTGAGACTGACATTGTGACTGTGTATATGGATACCACAGATAGAGACTCGCAGTGCTGTTGATGTACTGGACGGCACCTGCTAAATCCCGGCTTACATCCCAGCTCAGTGTATGGATTCTGCAGGACTGTCAGTGTGCTGAGTGGAATCTGCTGTTGGATTACATTGCATTCAGTTGGTTTCCCTGTCTGTTAAAGAGGACTTCATTTCTCCCAAGATCCTGATAACCGTGAGGAGAGGACGCTTCACTATAAAAGAAAGGACCGACTTTGGGCCCCACCGCGCGCTTCTACGGACTGTAAGCGGTCCACCTGGACCACTGGGGAAAAGGGGGTGCACCCAAATGTGAAGTCAGGGTCAGTTAGGGATAGTTTTGAGTATATTGTTCATTCAGTGTCCATACTGCAGAAGTGGACAGAGTAAAAGTAGAAACCATTGCAGAATTTGCCTTGAAATTGTTCATGCTATATTGTATATTTTGCTTGTCTTTAGCCCTGTCATTTTACCTTTAACTAGCCTTTATTAACTTATAGTAAATATATTTTTTTTTTCTTGAACTACCGCGTGTGCGTTCATTTCTGGTTGCGGAGTCCAAACCACCTGCCTTGCTCTCGGTTCACAAATTGGCGTAGTCGGCAGGATCCGCTTACCAGAATGGACGGTGACGCACCCGTTCGGGAGAATGGTGCTGGAGGAAGAATGCCAGCAGGGGCTATAATGAGTCAGTTAGCTAAATTTGATGGCAATAATATGTCAGTGAGTATGTGGGTGGAACAGATACGAATGATACAGCGAATGTACCAGACCGCACCAGAAGTACTAGTAGAGCTAGCAATATTGACATTACAAGGGGATGCTAAGACCACGGTGATACTGAGGCCATTTGAACAAAGGCAGACATTTGAGCAAGTAGTCCAGATTCTAGAAACCATCTATGGAGAAACTGCATTGCTGGGGTCTCTGCAGGCTCGGTTCTTCCAGAGGGTACAACAGGAGAATGAAAGCCTTCCCCAATATGCAAATGCCCTACAAGAACTGCTCCGAGATATTCAAATGAAGGAAAGAGGGGGCTCGCCAGCCTTCTGTAACCCTGATCGGACTCTCCGTGACCAGTTTGTCCTGGGGATACGTGACGGCAGTTTAACTGTGACTATGCAGGATTTTATACGACGAGAGACTGATGCTAAATTCCATGATGTACAGGTAGAGGCCATCTCCCGTGCCAATAGTATGGTCCCGAGGCCGCAGACCGCAGTTGGAGTTACTTTGTCACAGGGGGCTAGTTCTGGCTCAGAGACAGTAGAAAAAGGGACGGTTAAAAAAATTCTCACAGTAATGCAGAAACTGCAAGAACAAATGGAACACTTGCACACTCGTTGTGATGAGCAGTCTATGAAAATTGCAGACTTCCAGAAGACTGGAGATGAAAGGGTGAGCCATCCACACCCAGCAAGTCAGAATCACCCACCACCCCGCTGGAGGGATGAGGATAGGACCTACCGAAGGGGTCCAAATCATTTAGTGCAGTGCTCAGGAGAAATCGAAGGGGCTTACCGAAGGGGCCCAAACAGATGGCCAGAACAACGGGGGATACGCTGCTGGGAGTGTGGACGGATGGGCCACGTTGCTGCTAGATGTCCAGAGCAGCGACAAACTTATGAGAGACCGCCGTTAAACTGAAGTCCCCTGCTGCTGAAGGGCGTGTAGTAGGGGAGACTGACAAGAAGACTATGTGGGGAGAATGCCCTAATGATGACCTGATCGCTGCAAGTCCTGTTATACAGGTGGAAATGGAGGGTATTCCGGTTACCGGGATGATTGACACGGGTTCCCAAGTAACGACCTTGAGTAGAGACTGTTATGAACGGTACTTCCAGCAACATGTGAAATATGATCCCCATACATTCATACGAGTGGTCGCAGCTAACCAGTTACCAGTTCCAGTCGTGGGAGTGGCCTGGATGAATGTCCGGGTATGTGGCCAAGATCTGGGTAGGAAAGGCATTGTGGTGGTACAGGAGTCACATGAAGTAAAGGTCCCTGTCATTTTGGGGATGAATGTGTTAAAAGAATTAGATCAGATCCTCTTTGAAAAGAAAGGTCACGGTTATTGGAAAGAAACCACCACCCATCGGCCTACTCAAACAGCTTTCCAGCGGCTGATCCGGACATGTGGCTTACAGAAAAGTTCGGATGCACAACGTCCTCTGGCTCGAATTTCAGTTCCTTTGCATACAAAAGTTACACTGCCACCCAGTCGGGAGACAATAGTGTCCATGCCCGTAGGCACCTGTCGGAAACTAGAGGGCATAGCTGTGTTGGTAGAACCACTGCAGGCAGCCGAAGGAGGTGTTGATCCACTAGTGGCCCGTTCCTTGGCAATAGTTCGCAATGGAAGAGTACCACTTCGATGTGTAAACACTCAGGACCAGAGTGTGGACCTGACCCCAGGGAGGCAGCTGGCTAACATCTATGTGACTCCGGAGGAAGTAAGGAAAGTAACTCCAATGCAGCTGAAGCCGACTGAAAGGGATGAGTGGACCGTAATTGTGTCCATGGGAGAAGATGAGGAACCCACCTCTGAATGGAATGGCCGTGCAATTCGAGAACAGATGAAGATGGATGCAAGTTCATGTTCTCTGGAAAGGGTGCAGAAGGTAGATGAGCTGTTATGGGAGAACCGAGCCGCCTTTGCACGGTATGCTGAAGATTTTGGATGTACCACAGGGATCTACCATGAGATTCCCACAGGAGACACCCCTCCAATTAGAGAGCGCTACCGACAAATTCCTCCACAGTTGTATCAGGAAGTGAAAGAACTGTTAGCTAAGATGCTACAGGGTGGGATCATCCAAGAAAGCCAAAGTCCCTGGGCGGCTCCTGTGGTGTTAGTAAGAAAGAAAGATGGGTCCATCCGATTTTGCGTAGACTATCGGAAGTTAAACGCTTGCACCGTACGAGATTCCTACCCCTTGCCACGGATTGAGGAGTCTCTCTCAGCGCTGGGGAGAGCCCGGTACTTCTCCTCACTAGATCTGGCTAGTGGGTATTGGCAGGTGCCGATGGCCACAAAAGACAAGGAGAAGACGGCATTCATCTTGCCCATGGGACTATACGAATTTAACCAGATGCCCTTCGGGTTGACAAATGCACCCGGAACGTTTCAGCGGTTGATGGAGAAATGTCTCGGTGACTTCAACTTTGAGTTCACTCTCATCTACTTGGATGACATTATAGTGTATTCTGCGACCTTTGAAGACCATCTCCACCAGTTGGGGCAAGTATTTCGAAGATTGCGGGAACATGGGCTCAAATTGAAACCCAGTAAATGTCGGTTGTTCCAATCTGAAATTGATTACTTGGGTCACCGCGTATCAGGAGAAGGGGTGAGACCATCAAGAGACAAGATAGTGGCTGTTCAAGATTGGCCAATACCGACTACCCTGCGAGAAGTGAGGGCGTTCCTTGGAGTAGCCGGTTACTATCGACGGTTTATTAAGGATTTCGCCAAGGTAGCAGCACCACTTAATGCTCTCCTACGAGGCACATCCGGTGGTCCAAAGAACCGGTCCGTGAAGTGGGGACCTGAACAGGAGCAAGCCTTCCAAGCATTGAAGGATGCACTGACAACAGCCCCAATCTTGGCATATGCTGATTACCACTTGCCGTTCCAGCTGTATACGGATGCAAGCCTGTATGGTCTTGGAGCAGTGCTTTCCCAGCTTCAGGATGGCCAGGAGAGGGTCATAGCATACGGCAGCCGGTCTTTGAGAGATTCTGAAAGAAACCCCGAGAATTATAGTTCATTTAAGTTGGAGCTGTTGGCACTGGTATGGGCCATGACCGAGAAATTCTCTGAATATTTGACCGGTGCTGAAGTTTTAGTACTGACTGACAACAACCCACTAGCTCACCTGGAAAATGCCAAGCTCGGGGCGTTAGAGCAGAGGTGGATAGCCCGAATGTCTAAGTTCAATTACCGCATTAAGTATCGGTCCAAGACAGAGAACCAGAATGCTGACGGACTTTCTAGGGTAACCACCCAGAACCCCACAGTAGACGTGGATCATGAGTTGGAGCATGTGGAGGTGCCCGACTTCAGCAGATTTTCACAGGCCTTGGCCGCCGCTAATCAGTTTGAGATGGAGGGGACTGAAACGGCTCCTTTCTTTGGTCCCTCACGACAGGAATGGGCACAGATACAACAGACCCATGAGGGGCTGGCGCAGATAATCAAGTGTGTTGAGAAAGGCCGGAAGCCCTGTAGAGAGGAAAGAGAACGACTGACACGTGAGATATTATCTGTTCTGAGTCAGTGGGAAAAGTTGGAGATGAAAAATGGAGTGCTATGCCGAAAGGTCTATTTACCTTCTGAGATCGACATTCGATACCAAATTGTGGTGCCTAGTGAACTGGCTCGCTCGTTGGCAGTTGAGGCTCATAATAAGAATGGACATTTTGGTCATGAGAAGACCTTTCGTTGGTTACAGCGACTGATTTACTGCCCTGGTCTTCGTCAAATGGTCGAAGAAGTATGCCGCAGCTGTCGAACTTGTGAGATCCATAAGGCACTAGAACAGAGAGCTCCCCTGCAAACCATCGTGACCCAGGAACCTTTAGAAATCGTCATGATAGACTATCTAATGGTTGGCCCATCCAATAGCGGACACCAGTATTGCCTCGTAATGGTGGATCACTTCACCAAATTTGCGGTGGTAACCGCCACCAAGGACCAGACAGCTGAGTCAGCAGCTCGTGCTCTGTGCCAAGATTTCATGCGAGTATATGGGTGTCCCCAACGCATCCACTCCGACCAGGGCGCCTGCTTTGAAGGACACGTAATGAAAGAAGTTCAACGTATCTACGGGATAAAGAAGTTGCACACGACTCCATTCCACCCTCAGGGAAATGGGGCCTGTGAAAGATTCAACAGAACTCTGCTACAGATGCTGCGGACTCTGGAGGAAGACAAGAAGTTACAGTGGCCTCAGTTCTTGTCTGAAATGGTGTGGGCCTATAACAATCAGGTCCATTCTACAACGGGGTACTCTCCTTATACACTTCTCTTTGGGCGGTCTGGGCGAAGTATAGGAGAATTACAGTTGAATGATGTGGATGGGTTCCCTCCGAGGGATCCAACCTCTTGGGTGCGGGCGCAGCGGCAGAGACTTGAGACGATCCATCGATTGGTGCGGCAGCGCCTGCAAGAACATCCCCATCCTGATAAGACCCCAGTGCAAGAAGCACCATTGCAACCAGGCGACCTGGTGCTAGTTCGTGTCAAGAAACCCCAAGGGAAATTGGAAAGCCGATGGGAGGCTTTGCCGTATCGTGTTGTTGGCCGCAAGTATGCGAATGGGCCAGTGTACCAGGTCCAGAAAGAAGGAACTGATTGTGTTCGAGTACTTCACCGAAATATGTTGCGCCTGTGTCATTCTGAAGGGACAAATCATGATGGGCCTGCCAATGTGAATGAGCTCCCACAGTCAGAGAATGGAGGTGCGGAATGGGCCTCCGACGAGGAGGATGATTGTTGGCCGATCCCTGCTCCTGGGGATGTTCCACCTGTGACTACTGTATCTCCGGCCTGTGCCCCCTCTGGTGCGGAATCCGCTGGTCCTTCTCAGCCCATAGCTGCAGCACCCCATAATATACCACCGGTCCTCAGACGGACCACTAGGCCAAATGCTGGTATTCCCCCTGTTCGGTATGCGCAGGACGAGTTTGTTTGGCCTGCCATACATCGGTATACTACCACCCTGTGCATAAAAGTACAACCCTCTGGATATACAGTCATAGGCAGGGACTGCCAATCTTAAAGTGGGGGGGAATATGTAAGAGACAGCCAATGTTGTCCTAAGCTTTATTTGTCTGTATAAACTGTTAATGTTGAATGTATTTCTGTGATTCTGTTCCTTTAAGACAGCAGCCATTGTAATTGTGACATGATGCTGGAGTGAGACCCCCCCCCTTTTATGTCAGCCTGCCTGTTCTGCAGACAGAGTGTGAGCAGAGAAGCAGGAAGTGACGAGACAGAGAGCAGCAGCCATCTTGGCAAGTGTTGTATTGAACTGGTGTGGAGATTTTTCTGTACAGCTAAGCTGTATCTTGGTCCAGAGACAAACAGAGTGTAAAGAGACAACAGGACTAGTGAGTCCACGTGAAAGGAACTGTGCTCAGTGGCTGATCAGTGAGACTGACATTGTGACTGTGTATATGGATACCACAGATAGAGACTCGCAGTGCTGTTGATGTACTGGACAGCACCTGCTAAACCCCGGCTTACATCCCAGCTCAGTGTATGGATTCGGCAGGACTGTCAGTGTGTTGAGTGGAATCTGCTGTTGGATTACATTGCATTCAGTTGGTTTCCCTGTCTGTTAAAGAGGACTTCATTTCTCCCAAGATCCTGATAACCGTGAGGAGAGGACGCTTCACTATAAAAGAAAGGACCGACTTTGGGCCCCACCGCGCGCTTCTACGGACTGTAAGCGGTCCACCTGGACCACTGGGGAAAAGGGGGTGCACCCAAATGTGAAGTCAGGGTCAGTTAGGGATAGTTTTGAGTATATTGTTCATTCAGTGTCCATACTGCAGAAGTGGACAGAGTAAAAGTAGAAACCATTGCAGAATTTGCCTTGAAATTGTTCATGCTATATTGTATATTTTGCTTGTCTTTAGCCCTGTCATTTTACCTTTAACTAGCCTTTATTAACTTATAGTAAATATATATTTTTTTCTTGAACTACCGCGTGTGCGTTCATTTCTGGTTGCGGAGTCCAAACCACCTGCCTTGCTCTCGGTTCACAGGATCTTCATTCCGTCTTTGTTCAGTTGGGAGGCGGTTATGTCGGACAATTTAAAATCGGCCCGGGACCACCCAGAGGTCTTAAGGGAAAAGATTGCGAAGGAGGTGGAGTTAGGGCGTATGAGGGGCCCTTTTGCGTGCCCTCCATTTTTGAATTTGAGGGTTCCCCTTTGGGGGTTGTCCCCAAAAAGGAGCCGGGAAAATTCCGTTTGATACACCATCTATCCTATCCTAAAGGGGAGTCAGTGAATGACGGGATTCCAAAAGGGAATTCGGCGGTTTCCTATGTGTCCTTTGACCGCGCGGTCACCTTGGTTTTGCAGGCGGGTCGCGGGGCGCTCCTGGCGAAATCTGATATTGAGTCAGCTTTCCACCTGCTTCCGGTACTTCCTGACTGCCACCATTTATTGGGTTGCATGGTGGATGGTTGGTATTATTTTGATGCATGTCTACCTATGGGCTGTTCCATTTCGTGCCATTTCTTTGAGATGTTCAGCTCTTTTCTGGAGGGGTGACACGTTATGAAACAGGTTCACGTTCAATTACTCAGTATTTTGGACGATTTTCTTTTTGTGGCTCCAGCTGGTGGCGAACACTGTAAATTTTTGTTGGACACGTTTCGTTTTTTAATGGGGAAATTTAGGGTTCCGTTATCGGAGGAGAAGACCGAGGGCCCTACCATTCGGCTATCCTTCTTGGGGATAGAATTCGATTCGATAGAAATGGTTTATCGTTTATCGGCGGATAAGTTAAGGAAATTGGGGGATATGATCAAGGGTTTTCTGGGCGTCACAAAAGTTTCTTTGCGCCAGATGCAGTCCTTACTAGGTCTTCTGGTTTTTGTGTGCAAGGTTATGCCGATGGGCCGGGTTTTTGCACGTCGCCTGTCCTTGGCCACGAAAGGTGTCAGGCACCCCGAACATCGGATTCGAATTACCAATCCATTGCGATCTGATGTACGGGTGTGGGAAACTTTTGAGTTCGTATAACGGCAGAACGTGCTGGTTGGGTAACGAGGTGTCCAATTCAGAGCTGTCATTGTTCACGGATGCTGCGGGTGGGGCGGGTTTTGGAGCAGTGTTTGGGACCAACTGGTGTGCTGAGAGTTGGCCGGAGATTTGGCAGTCCAGCGGTCTTTGCCGCAACCTGACTCTCCTGGAACTGTTCCCCATAGTGGTGGCGGTCGAGATTTGGGGAGCGCAGTTCCAGGACAAAAAGGTAGTGTTTTGGACTGATAACATGAGCGTGGTTCACTGTATAAACAATTTAACCTCAGCTTCCCATCCAGTTTTGTCGTTGTTGCGGCACTTGGTACTCCAGTGCCTGGAATATAACATATGGTTCAAGGCTCAGCATGTCCCGGGGGTGGAGAACGTGGTGGCTGATGCTTTGTCTCGTTTTCGTTGGCAGGAGTTCAGAGCCCTATTGCTGGAAGCTTCACAGGAGGGTGTGTCCTGCCCGTCCATCCTATGGGACTTGGTGACGAACGGGTGATTCCACTGATACAGTCCTCGGTTGCTCCCGCCATGGTAAGGCGTGGGCAGAATGTGTTGGGGTGGCTTTAAGTAAGGGGATAGATTGGGCCAATCCCTTGTCGCTGCTACAGGCGACGCTAGGGTACATGGGTAACTTGCGGGAGGCGGTGGTGGCGCAAAGGCAGTTGGCCGGGGGTGGGTTTCCATTTACGGTTGATGGGTTTGGAGGACGTCCCTAGGCGGTTTATAGTTCGGCAGGCACTTAAGGGTTGGCGGAAGGAATAGGTGCTGAGGGAACACCGCCGTCCTGTCACACATGCTTTGCTGCGGCGTTTGTTAGGGATAGTAGGGGGGTGTGTTTTGCCCCGGGTGAGGCGGTTTTATTTGGGGCTGCTTTTTGCTTAGCATTTTTTGTGGCGATACGGATCGGTGAGCTATGTGCGCAGTCTAGGAACAGGCTGGGGGGTTTGTTGCGGGATGACGTTTGGTTGTCTAATGGTGTGGTGAAGGTCCGGGTCCGTCGGTCCAAGGTGGACGTCCCGGGGAGGGGGAGGCCCGTGCTGTCTAGTGGAGGTGGTCAGACGGTACATGGAGAATCGGGTCAATTCCCCTTGTTTTTTGGCACATCACGTGGTATCAGTTTTTGGGGGGTTTTCGTCGTTGTTTGACGGGTATGGGTTTGCCCCGGTCTGATTTTGGCACTCACTCGTTTCAAATAGGTACGGCTATGGAGGTAAAGCGTATCGGCAGGTGGAGATCAGCTTGCTACGAGAGTTATGTGTGGCCTGAATTGGTATTGTAATTGTGTGTTTCTTTTGCAGGTCACCCCCCCCCCCCCCCCCCGGTTGTGTGTGTGTGTGTGCTAGGCCATTCCTATGTTTTTTGGGCAGCTCAGCGGGTCGAGCACAGACCTGTTGGCAGGAACCTAGGGTTCCAGAGTATAGACGTAGTCTGGAGGGGAATCCAGGCTCAAATCTTGCCGGAGGCCATCGAGTTTGGCAGGTGCGTCACAGCCCCCGTTATTCTCATAATTCATGCCAGTGGGAACGATCTCTGTTTTACACGGATGGCTGAACTTTTAGCGATTATGCGCTCTGACATTGACAGGATCCCAAGTTTCTTTCCTGCTGTAGTACTGGTGTGGTCGGAAATGGTCTCTCGCCCCACGTGGCAGGGGGCACGTGATGCTGACGCGGTGGAGAGGGCCAGACGGTCGGTCAATGCCAGGATGGCGTGTTTCGTGAGGTCCAGAGGTGGGGTTGTGGTGCAACACCGTCAGATGGAGGGAGACAATGGCGGCCTCATGCGTCGGACGGGGTGCACCTAAATGAAATAGGATTGGACATATTCTTATCGGGTTTACAAGACGGTATTGAGCAAGCTCTTTTTCTTCTGGGTGGGGGTCGGGGTATGGTGTAGGGGTACACCTTACCCTCCATGGCGGTGGTCCAAAAGAGATAAGGGGCAGAAAGGGAGTTGACGGGCCTCCCGGATGTCGGGGTCGGGCCCACCTCTCCGGTTCAGAGAATTTAATGTTTTTGTTTAAATGAAATAAAAGCTGTGACTGTTACCCGCCCAGATAAAAGTGAGCAATGTTTCCTGGTTTTTATTATTTGATAAGGGAAAGGGGATAAACAAAGGGGTAAAGGTAAACATCCATGCAGTCGGGGAAAGATCTGATGGTTCACTTTTTAGTCACTTTTTTTTATAGAATGCAAAGTGTTGAAGAAAACGATATTGATTTTTTTTTTTTTTTTTCACCGTATGGGATAAATATTTTAATAGTTTGGGCATTTTGGAGCACCGGATACCTAATGTGTGTTACTTTTATATCTGATTTAGGGAAAGGGGGGTGACTTGAACTTTATTTTTATGCTTTTAAAAACTTTTTCAACTTTTATGATCAGACCCCCTAGGGACCTTAAAACCTAGAGGGGGTCTGATCACTTATACTATTCACTGCAATACTACTGTATCACATTGAATAGTAAAATGCCCCTGACAGCGTGCAATAGATCTAATGCAATGACAAGCCTGGGAGCCTTCAATAGTCATTGCCCCCTGACGACATTCAGGAGGGCGGCGATCGGTGAAAAATGGTGGCACCTGCGCAGTTTAGACGCTGTGGTCCCATTTGACTGTGGCGTCTAAAGGGTTAACAGCAGCGATCACTGCAGGCACCAATCGCTAGTGTTAGCGGCGGGTCCTGGCTCTATTACATAGCTGGACCCCAGAGTATAATAATCAAAGGCCCAGGGGAGGTAAGGGAAAATAACAGTTATACTTGCCTTGCCTTACCTCTCCTGGGCCTCCTTGCGCTGCTCCGCTATCCCCGCCGACTTCTTCTTCTCTGCGGCTGCCGTCACGCGTTGTGGACGTCACCACTGAAGCCTGTGATTGGGCCTCAGTGGTTACGTGAGGCACGCCCCATGTGATCGCCAAGGCTGAGGCCTGGCCTCAGCGGTGATGTCCGGAATGCCAGAAGATGACGTCGGACGCAAGGACAGGTGAGTAAAAATGTTTATTTTTACTAACCTCAGAAAGGGGCCCTGCGGCACATGACGCTGGGTCCCTTTCTGCTATTGATATAGTCGGTCCTGACTCCAGGATCCGGAGTCATCAGGCTCTGGATCCTGGGGGCCCCTTGGGGGGGGCAAACTGGGCAATTGCCCAGGGCCCTGACCCCAAACGCCAGCCCTGCAGGTGCCCCTGTTTGTGCCAGGTGACCACTGTAGTCAATCACAGGCCACAGTTATCACCTCTTCACAAATGTTACATGAGTGCTATGATGTACCAGCAGCCATCAACAGAACAGAACCTAGTTGGTGGCGTCAGCCGAGAGAACTGTGTACAGACCCAATGGAGTTGTCACTGCTGGAAATAGACACGGGAAGAGGCCAGTACTGGCTTATGAGCCCATTATCAAAACTATTAAAAATGAGAGTTGGACCCAACCATGACCCCTTTAAATTGCAATACATTGTGATGTCACAAGAACACTGTAGTTCTGAGCTATGCCATTTCTGTAACTCATATTAAGGTGAATGGGAGTTACAGAAACATGGCTCACTGTCGTAAAAAGCTTCAGAACTCCTGTTCACTTCTATGGAGGTTACAGAGACTTTGAATAAGCCTAGATGTGTGGCTGTTCCTGTACCGTCAGTTCTTTGGTTCTGTCTTGATTTTGTAAATTCCAAAGTCTTTAATATTAAAAGATCAGTCTTTGATAACTTTTTTCCTTCCTAGCTCTATTGGGTGATTATTCCTAGCCTATAATGTCAGCGTAACGTATCATTCATTTATAGATCGTACTTATCATTCTGTTGAAAAACATTTCCATTCAACATTACAGAATACTTTAGGCACAATATGTAATGTCTGATAATGTTCAATGTAATTGTAGAGCATAAATGGATTTCACGATTAACCTGAATAATCTACCTACAATAATCAATCAAAATATTCAGATAAATGAGTTGACACTTTTAGTAAACCCAGTTTATTACCTTATTAGTAAAGCAATATTTCTGTACTAAACAATAAATCGGACGTGTTTATCATTTGAGATGTAAAAAATATTACTATTAACACAAAATATCTTTAATAGTAATCTATTAGTTTTACTGCTGGTTCTTAAAACTTCTCGTGACCGGAATAATAAATGGTAATAAATGTACAATCTGTTCCATTCTCCCATGAATAGAACCAAAAACTTCTTCCATAGTAGAATAACCTGAGATGCTTGATTGTTTGATATTTTCATAAGAAATATATATTCTCATTTTTCAACTTATGTACATATATGTGCAGGTACGTATACACACTTGTAGAGCATGATGAAATTACTGCTCCTGTACGCCTCTAAACTGCTGGAGCAACACATCCACTCCGAACGATCCTCCTATCTCTCTGTGACAGACTATAGTCAGGCTTCAGACCCCATCACTCCACAGAAACTGCCCTAACCAAGGCCACTAATGACCTTCTACCTGCCAAAGCCAAGCGTCACTATTCTGTCCTCCTCCTCCTCCTCGACCTCTCCTCTGCCTTTGACACAGTCGACCATTCCCTCCTGTTAGAAACTCTCTCATCCCTTGGCATCTCTGACCTGGCCCTTTCCTGGATCTCCTCATACCTCACCAACCGCACATTCAGTGTCTCCCACTCGCACACCACCTCCTCGCCACGCCATCTTTCTGTAGGTGTCCCCCAAGGCTCTGTCCTAGGACCCCTCCTGTTCTCCATCTACACCCTCGGCCTTGGCCAAATCATAGAATCCCACGGTTTCCATTACCATTGCTATGCTGACACCCAAATATATCTCTCTGGTCCAGACATTACCTCTCTGTTGTCCAGAGTCCCAGAATGTCTCGCAGCCATAGCCTCCTTTCTCTCCTCCCGCTTTCTCAAACTCAACATGGAGAAAACGGAGTTCATAATCTTCACCCGTCCACACCTGACCCACCTATCAAAATTAATGGAACCACTCTCACCCCAGTCCCACAATCCTGCTGCCTTGGGATAACCCTAGACTCTGACCTATCCTTCAAGCCTCATATCCAAACCCTCAACACCTCCTGCCGCCTCCAACTCAAGAACATCCACCGAATCCGCTCCTTCCTCACCCCTGAAACACCCCGCCTAGAATACTGTAACACCCTTCTCCATGGCCTTCCACCTATCACTCTCGCTCCCCTCCAGTCCACCTGAAACTGTGCTGCTCATCTAATACACCTCTCCACTTGTTCTTCATCAGCCGCTCCCCTCTGTCAATCCCTTCAGTGGCTCCCCATCGCCCAGCGAATAGAGTTCAAATTACTAACGCTGACATACAAAGCCATCCACAGCCTGTTCCCTCCATATATCTCCAACCTAATCTCCCGCTACCTGCCCGCATGTAACTTCTGATCCTCCAAAGACCTCCTACTCCGCTCTGCTCTTATCCGCTCTTCACACAACAGTCTCCAAGACTTCTCCCGTGCACCCCCATACTCTGGAACTCATTACCAAGACACAAGACTGAACCCCACAGTCACAAGCTTCAAGAAGGCCTACAACCTCCAATAACACTACTGTCACCACACCACCACCTGTACAGCCTCTACCCCCACCTTCTGTCTCTATCCTTCTTCCCTCAGATTGTAAGCCCTTGCGGGCAGGGCCCTCTATCCCGCTGTGCCAGTGATCACTGCTAGTATTATCTGTTTTGTATATCTGGTGCACCGTATGTAAAACCGCAAATGTAAAGCATCATGGAATTAATATAATAAAGTACAGCACCATGGAATTAATGGTGCTATATAAATAAACAAATACTGTAATTAAAAATAAAATCATCTTTAAAAACCTTTCAGAACATATTCTACAGTATAATCAAAAGTTGAGGAATAAACTTATGCTTTGTTTAGACCATGTATCTTTAAGTAGTTTTATCAAACCTTCATATTTTCTTTCCACTAAGAACTAAAATTATCCTATTTACATGGTTTCAGAATATTTACTCGTGTATTGGTATATGAATACATGTAAAATTATATTTTACACCAACAATAAAATCTTATCTAATCTTTAATATTACAGATACTAAGCAAATTGGTAAGTCGAGGGTGCAATCTGTTCATCGTGGAGAACAATAAACCCACCACTATCACAACCGCTATGGTGCACAACAACCCCCCCCAGGACCAGCAGCAATCCTACTGCCAACAACCAGAATAATGATAACAATGCTGACAAAGCCAAGAAAGTGCCCGGCGAGGCTGCTGCTGCTGAACAGGGGAAGGTAAGTGCCTTGTGTTCTTCTTATACCATCTTCTAAATTCTTCAGTCTTGTAGAGCAAGCCATGTCTTCTAGATGTCCATACATACATTGTATGATATTTTGAGAACTTGAATCTTATGCTGAGGTGACCCTGTGTGTTTTTGGACTCTTGTATCTTGTGGCATTGACTTTATGTAGTATTTTACTTGTAGTCTTGCTATATTTAGGAGACCCCATATACTACTGAACCCTCGGTCTTGTACTGTTGATGAGACCCTTTATAATATCTATACAAAAAAGTATCCATTTGTGTTTTATTTTTCTATGGTCACCATGTTGAATATGAACCTCTTTTGGGGACCCCTGTGATACTTACATAGTCAACAACCACTTTGATCATCATATTGAGATGACCCCATCTTGTTTTTAGCTCTTATTCTATTGAACAGACTCCATCTTGCCCTACTCCCTGCTGTTCTTTTTAGGATGACTCCACCTTTACCCTTGGTCTCTTCACAATGAGTGTGCTCCATCTTGACTGAGCTCCTGAACTTGTTACATTCCAATGTGTCCACCTTCTACTAATACTGTTGATCTGAGGAGCTCCAGAACTTCTAGATGTTGTAGACCTGTGGTCTTCAGCCTGTGTCTCATCACCACTTTTGCAAAACAGCAACTCCCAGCATGCCAGGTATTGAGGACATGCTGGGAGTTGTAGATTTGTAACATCTGGAGAGCTACAGGTTGAAAGCCACTATTGTAGATCATGGAGAAGACTTTTTATGTTTTAGCTATAGATATCAACTCGAGGTGGCTCTAATATGTTTTATGGTTGTCGATAGACACCGTACTATTGACTTCCAAAAACTTGATGTTCTCATTTCCTTGCCTTGGGTCATTGTACACAAGTTGTCTACCTGAATGATGGCCACCTAGAACTTTAGACCTAGTGATTCTGGTTTTGCTCTCTTCTTCCACTTTGGTAAAAATTAGATAAATCCATTGTTTCATCCTAATATCCTTTGCTTTAACCCTTTCAGGAATCTTCAATAACTGAAGAAATGTCCGTCTTTGCTAAATTTCTGAAGCGGAAAAGGATCTCCTTGGGGTACACCCAAGCAGAGGTTGGCAAAGCCCTAATACCCCTTTATGGTGAGATCCCATGTAGAGCAATGTCTTGGGAGATTTGGTTGGAGATCATTGTTTCAGATCTTGAGGATTTAAAATTTTTGTATTTTATCTTTCAGGGAAAGTTTATAGCCAGACGACCATCTGCCGCTTTGAATCCTCAGAGCTGAGCAGCAAGAACATGCGCAAGCTGAAGCCATTGCTGCAGAAATGGCTTGAGATTGAAACTAATAAGGAATTACAAGAGGTAAGGAGAAGTCATGACACGGGGTCCACTTTGACTGAGGAACCTCTTATGACTAGAACCTTCTCCTGTTTATCCCTACATAGTCTATGGCACTTCTGTGCTGATCTCCACTACGGCTTGACCCCATTGTATATCCAATGTTAGGGGTGCAGGGATATCTATATATCCCGTATACCTGTAGCCTCCTGGCCTTCTGCTATATATATAACCCTGCAGTCAAGCCCAGATCCCTGTATGGGATTTAAAGGGTGAAAACCAGGGAGTCTGCTGGGATAAGGCTCTTGGAGGGGACCCCAAGCCATACCGGTTTAGTAGCAGAGGAATCCGCCATCCGCTGCTTGTGACAGCGCTCACATATCTACCTGCTTATCCATCTAAGTATCCGCCATATTTATTTATCTATTGTTTCAGATGAAATAAAGAAATTAGTAACTTTCCCTTTCTGTGTTCTATTGTGAATAAAATCTGGTTAGATGAGATTCCCGAATCATTGGGTCCTGGTCACACAGCAGCTGCGCCTATCCATGTACCGGTCATCCTTCCATCTCTCTGAAGCCGCTGCCACTTATTCTGCACTTTGTAGAGAACCAAATTGAAAACGCGTTTCAAAAATCTCCTTCACAAAATATATAAAAACGAGCAGAATTTTTTTTTTTTTGCAAATTTTATTTGTTTTTCAAATCAAAGTTTACAAAGAAAATATAATTTTCATGAAGCGCAAAAATCTTTGAAAAGGGGACGAGGCATTACATCATAGTGCCCTGCCCAAAGTCTCAAAATAGATCAAAGCTAATTTAATTTAAAAAAAAAAAGTGTCAGTTTGATAAATGCCGATTCAATTGTAAAAATTTACAGGACTTGGATATAAACTGATAAAAAAAAAAAATTATATAAAAATGTATCAATTTTGTGTGAAGTGCTGAGAGATGTGAGGGGCGCAGAGGAGAGCGCTGTGACGGTGAAGTGCTGAGAGAGGTGAGGGGCGCAGAGGAGAGCGCTGTGACGGTGAAGTGCTGAGAGAGGTGAGGGGCGCAGAGGAGAGCGCTGTGACGGGTGGTCTGTTTGCTCACAATCTATCCCTGTGCACAACATCTCATCCACGGGCCTAATAAATCCAACACCCAATTACGAATTAAAGTGTCGAAAACCAACGCTAGACCCCCAGGTGATAAAAGCCCCTTCTATTCCAGGTGACATAAGTGATATCACTGAGGCGCATTGGAGAAAAAAATTAAAAGTCTGTAGTGCGTTAGTTCTTTGTTGAGACAAGACATTACGATAATCTCTTGGAGAACGTCGGTGGGGACATAGAACATAAATCAACAAATATTAGACAGGGATATAAGGGAAGATGGGGAAGCAGCGAGAGGACAGGTAGCAGAAGGTAAAGAAGGGGAAGTCATGGGGAAGAAAAGAGTGAGACAATGGCAAGTGAAGCCTGGAGCAGTAAGTAGATGGTTTACCAGTCCAGGCAATGTCAGGCAGCAGAAGGTGAAGGTAAGTATGTGCGGCTAAACTGAGTGTGGACTAAGGAAGTGGAGGGTTATCGAATGCCAGGCAGCTGCAGGTAAAGTTAATCTAAGCCTCGAGTACTACTCAATGCCAGGCAGCTGCAGGCAAAGCTTGGTAATGTATAGCTAAGCCAAGCTCCGAGTGGTGAAGGAAGCTTTTGTCAATTTTTTTGTTTTTTCTTCTGCAAGTTACAAAGCACACACACAGGATTATACTGGGGGCCACAACTAACACTCTGTGCCCACCCCAAAGATGAAAATCATTATCAGGAATCCTGACCGCACATGGCAGAGCTTCAGTTCAGACGGCTGGATGAGGACCTTCCTGAGGCATGGCCTGCGGGTAAGCAGACATGGACAGGGCCGGGTTGGATCCCAAGATGCCCGGAGCAAAGCCTTGTGGGGGCACCACCTGCGACATGGCAAAAGGCACAGCGTTGGGTTGTGCAATGGCCTGGACCCTCTCATAGGCCTCTCCGGAGTTCTCCCGCAGGTCGGGGTGGTCCTGACGCTTTCCTTTCTGGCGCCTATTACAAAACCATACACGTGTCACCTGTGGAGAAATAGATAAAAAATAGCATTAAAAAATGGCCAATAACCCCTAAAGTCAATCGATTGATCCATCTAGACTAATCAGGTGCACTTACCTCTTTATCCAGATTGACCTCTTGGGCAATCTGGGCGATTTCCTGCTGCCCTGGCTTCTGGCAACGCATAAAGTAGTTCTCCAGGCGCTCTCTTGCGGCGGCCTCAATGCTGGTCCGTTGTTTACGGTTCTGCATTTGCTGCACTGGTGGTCCTTGACTGATCATCTTTTGGGTAAAATGTAGACAATAAGCTATTAGTACACATGACATGGATCCCTGAGCCTATCCCTGCACCCCTAACATTGGATATACAATGGGGTCAAGCCGTAGTGGAGATCAGCACAGAAGTGCCATAGACTATGTAGGGATAAACAGGAGAAGGTTCTAGTCATAAGAGGTTCCTCAGTCTAAGTGGACCCCGTATCATGACTTCTCCTTACCTCTTGTAAATCCTTATTAGTTTCCATCTTAGTAAGCCATCTCTGCAGCAATGGCTTCAGGTTGGACATGTTCTTGCTGCTCAGCTCTAAGGATTCAAAGCGGCAGATAGTCGTCTGGCTATAACCTTTCCCTGAAAGACAAAATACAAAAATTTTAAATCCTCAAGATCTGAAACAATGATCTCCAACCAAATCTGCCAAGACATTGCTGTACATGGGATCTTACCACAAAGGGGTATAAGGGCTTTGCCAACCTCTGCTTGGGTTAACCCCATGGAGATCCTCTTTTTCTTTAGTGCCTTAGCAAAGCTGGCCATTTCTTCAGGTATTGAAGTTTCCTGAAAGGGTTAAAGCAAAGAATATTAGGATGAAACAATGGATTTATCTAATTTTTACCAAATTGGAAGAAGAGACCAAAACCAGAATCACTAGGTCTAAAGTGCTAGGTGGCCATCATTCAGGTAGACAACTTGTGTACAATAACCCAAGGCAAGGAAATGAGAACATCAAGTTTTTGGAAGTCAATAGTACGGTGTCTATCGACAACCATAAAACATATTAGAGCCACCTCGATTTGATATCTATAGCTAAAACATAAAAAGTCTTCTCCATGATCTACAATAGTGGCTTTCAACCTGTAGCTCTCCAGATGTTACAAATCTACAACTCCCAGCATGTCCTCAATACCTGGCATGCTGGGAATTGCTGTTTTGCAAAAGTGGTGATGAGACACAGGCTGAAGACCACAGGTCTACAACATCTAGAAGTTCTGGAGCTCCTCAGATCAACAGTATTAGTAAAAGGTGGACACATTGGAATGTAACAAGTTCAGGAGCTCAGTCAAGATGGAGCAATAGAATAAGAGCTAAAAACAAGATGGAGTCATCTCAATATGATGATCAAAGTGGTTGTTGACTATGTAAGTATCACAGGGGTCCCCAAAAGACATCCATATTCAACATGGTGACCATAGAAAAATAAAACACAAATAGATACTTTTTTGTACAGATATTATGAAATATCACAAGTTCTGTTACTGTTGAGGAAGGGTCTCATCAACAGTACAAGACCGAGGGTTCAGTAGTATATGGGGTCTCCTAAATATAATAGTCAAACAAAATATACAGCTCACCACCCATAGATATATTCAGCAGTCCATGTTAATAATAGAAATGGTGCACAAAGACAGAAGGTCCTGGACGTCTGGACCCAATGGTAATAAACTGCATAGGTAAAAAATTGTATTCAGCACCAAATCCAAGGCATATTAATATAAAAAATAACTTTTATTTTTCCAATAAAAAAATCACTCCATAGGTTCGGTGGTTAGTAACAGCCTACGCGTTTCGGAACGATGTCCCTTACTCATGCCATGAGTAAGGGACATCGTTCCAAAACGCGTAGGCTGTTACTAACCACCGAACCTATGGCGTGATTTTTTTTATTGGAAAAATAAAAGTTATTTTTTATATTAATATGCCTTGGATTTGGTGCTGAATACAATTTTTTACCTATGCAGTCTCCTAAATATAACAAGACTACAAGTAAAATACTACATAAAGTCAATGCCACAAGATACAAGACTCCAAAAACACACAGGGTCACCTCAGCATAAGATTCAAGTTTTCCCAAAATATCATACAATGTATGGACATCTAGAAGACATGGCTTGCTCTACAAGACTGAAGAATTTAGAAGATGGTATAAGAAGAGCACAAGGCACTTACCTTCACCTGTTCAGCAGCAGCAGCAGCAGTGGCCTCGCCGGCCACTTTCTTAGGGATGTCACCATTGTTACAGTTATTCTGATTGTTGGCAGTAGGATTGCTGCTGGTGCTGGGGGGGTACTGGTGCTGGAGATAGTGCTGGGGGGGGGGTGCTGCTGCTTGTGCTGGGGGGGTACTGGTGCTGGTGATAGTGCTGGGGGGGGGTGCTGCTGCTGGTCCTGGGGGGGTGCTGGTGCTGGCGGGGGATGCTGCTGCTGGTCCTGGTGGTGGTGCTGGGGGGGTTGTTGTGCACCATAGCGGTTGTCATAGTGGTGGGTTTATTGTTCTCCACGAAGAACAGATTGCTCTCTTGATGTCCGATGAGACTCTGATTAATAGTATATGGAAGGTCAATGACCTGGTTTAGGCCATTGTTGTCAGGTCTCATTGAAGCTATTGCGCTGTTGCCACCATTTTGGGTAGTTTGCCATACGGTAGCAGCACGACATGCTGTGGGAGGGTAGTAGGATGCAGCATGGGGATTGATGGCTTGGCTGCTACACCCGGCTACTGGAGATGGTCCTCTGCCTGCCATCTCCAGATCTCTCCTCTGCATTATGCAGTTGTCCACTTCCTGTACCAGCCCTTGTTGCTGGTCTACACGAGGATCCAATTGAGGGAGATGGTTCCATGGAGGAGCCTGAACTGAGCTCTCTACCATCTGCTGCATCATACAGTCTGATCTGACAGAAGTGAAATGGTAGACTGGTTGCTGTTGGCTCATCCCAGTATAGCCAGTCATGTTATACTGGTGGCTAGATTCGTCCACATGTCCATTATTTTGGTTAAAAATCTGGTTGTTTTGATGTGAAAACATTTTTGTAAGAGTTGAAGTCAAAGGTCTGAGGAATACTTGAGGATGATCAGCTTCTTCTTCAGGTCCTTGGAGTTTCCATTCAATGTTGCCCACACAGAAAGTTCTCTGGGATTCCTGGAAAAGCCAAGTGGTCAGAAGTCCCCAACTAAGCCAGGGAAATGTCCATAAAGGTCTACAATGTCATCTTGCAGCAGGTCTCTCCTCAGCTGTGAAGGTGTAAGACTAAGCTTCTGTGAGAAAGGTGTCTCTTTTATCAGGGTCAGCGACCCCTCCCTCTTTGGATATGATAATGGTCCACCAAGGTGATTGGCCCTTCACAAACAAATGACTCCCAAAGACCATGAAAAGAGTGATTGGAGTTGAGGGAGCATGGTTTGGTATTATCATTTTGTAGGACTACCCCCGCCCTCCCCCCATTTAGTAATAACAGCGGAGGCAGCGACCTGTGCCCAGAGGAACTTACACAGGGCTGGCAAAGCCATCCATAGATAGATCTAGAAATAGGGAAATATCACATGATAGATATGAGATAGATATAACATAGATGGTAGATAGATAGATAGATAGATATGATATAGATAGATAGATATGAGATATATAGATATGAGATAGTAGATAGATAGATAGATATGAGATATATAGATATGAGTAGATAGATAGATAGATAGATAGATAGATAGATAGATATATAGATAGATATATAGATATGAGATAGATAGATAGATATGAGATATATAGATATGAGATAGATAGATAGCTATGAGATAGATAGATATGATATAGATAGATAGATATGAGATAGATAGATAGATACATAGATAGATATTGCTCCTTGTATTCTCCACCTTAGCTTATGTTCTGTATTGGATTGCTAAAGCCACTTTCACACTTGTCCTTTTTGTGCACATTTTTTATGCAGTGTTTGAAGCCTAAACTAGGCCTTGGCCTTTCTTCTATAATCTCCTTCACTTTACAATACATGCCTGACATTGACTTCAAAAACTGCACCAACATGTTATATGTGAAGACACCTAAAGAAAATATTTTTTTACCCCCCAAGTGTTGTCCAGACTTAGACATGGGAAATCTTGTTAGGGTCTGATAACCCCAGAGCCCCATGTTTACTCTTCTCTGGGGTCAGAATGACTGGGGCTGAGATAAGGCCAGAGGTAATTGGCTTTATGAAGTTTGGTGTAGATGGCTTCTGCCATGAGGGGGTTAAACAGATTAATTAAAGGGTCTCTTTGTTAATTGTTATGAAGTAACCTTATTAGGACAGTAATCACATTACCCCCTGTCATATCTCCCTGGCCTAGGTCACATCTAATGCCATCACCTGTAGCCAGTCCTTAAGACATCACCTTAATGGGGGGGATAAAAAACTTCTTCACTGTTCTAGAGATGGAGTGGATTTGGATTTCTGCTCTTTAACCTTTACTTGTGATATTTAGTGATGAATCCTCAGATACAAAAAGTAGAAGATAAACCTCCAACTTTTTGTCGACCAGTATCAAAAAAATTAAAAAAATATTTTGTCCATCAGTAGTCACCAGGATATGATACAATTGACACCTTTTGGAGCGGCCACAGGGGCCTTTTGACCATTGCTCATTATCTTCAGGGCTTTGATTCATTGTTAGCAGCGTCCCAGCCAACTCCAGTGTTGCTGGCTCCTCTCCGCAGGACACCGCACTACCCAAAACAAGGCCCAAATTGCATTAAACTGGATTGTTCACATTCCTGAAGCTACTTCTATTAGGAGATCAATGCAACCCCCCACAGACCTGTGACTTTGACCATAACATAGAAGTTTCTGGAGTGCACATAGTCCACCAAATTTTTAAATTTTGTTCCCCAATTAATTGCCCCTTCTGCTTTATTTTTAGGTTTTAGATGGTGATGGGCAGATTTTTAGGTTTATCCCACCAGTTTTTGGGGTGTTCATCAGTTCACATTCATGGGTCTAGATTTCATCACCTTAAATAATACCTATCTGGGCCCACCAGTCACTCATCTTTCTTCTCGATATAGGAAATGCCAGGCTTCAAGGGCCAAAGGGAATTGCCAATCTGAATTTGTGGCTGAAGGTTCTACTAATGACTGAATAATAAAATCCCATTGGGCCCAGTTCTTGTTCTACACATTTATCCTCTTGGTGTTTTTGTTTGCTGTGTACAATAATTATATCCCTATGGGCACCGAAGACCCATCCCTTGTGCCTGATCATAGAGGATATAGATTACCTGAAATGTCACTTTATATAATTTCCCATGAACTATCAGACTGTGTTCCATAATGCTAGGGCCAAAATGTCCCAGCCCGATATCGGCACTGGTTTAGGGGTGAAACACAAATCCATGTGGGCAATTCTAAGTTTCCCACCTGTTTTTCAGGACAACTATCAGTTCACATCCATGGATCTGGCCAGTCTAGATTTCATCACACAATATACCCATCTGGGTCTGACCCTCACTTCTCTTTCTTCCTGCTATAAAAATGTCAGACAACTTTTGGGATCAAGGGGCATTGCCAATTTGAATTTTGGCTGAAGATTCTACTTAAAGACTGAATGATAAAATCCCATTGGGCCCAGTTCTTGCTCTACACATACACACGTGGACAAAAGTGTTGGTACCCCTCATTTAATGAAAGAAAAACCCACAATGGTCACAACCCTAACTTGAATCTGAGAAAACTGGAATTTGCCAAACAACATGTTGACAAGCCACAAAGCTTCTGGGAGAATGTCCTATGGACAGATGAGACAAAAATCAAAATTTTTGACAAGTCACATCAGCTCTGTGTTCACAGATGGAAAAATGAAGCCTATCTTGAAAAGAACACTGTCCCTACTGTGAGACATGGAGGAGGCTCTGTTATGTTCTGGGGCTGCTTTGCTGCATCTGGCACAGGGTGTCTTGAATCTGTGCAGGGTACAATGAAATCTCAAGACTATCAAGGGATTCTAGAGAGAAATGTGCTGCCCAGTGTCAGAAAGCTTGGTCTCAGTCGCAGGTCATGGGTCTTGCAACAGGATAATGACCCAAAACACAGCTAAAAAACCCCAAGAATGGCTAAGAGGAAAACATTGGACTATTCTGAAGTGGCCTTCTATGAGCCCTGACCTAAATCCTATTCAGCATCTTTGGAAGGAGCTGAAACATGCCGTCTGGAAAAGGCAGCCTTCACACCCGAGACAACTGGAGCAGTTTGCTCATGAGGAGCGGCCAAAATACCTGCTGAGAGGTGCAGAAGTCTCATTGACAGTTACAGGAATCGTTTGATTGCAGGGATTGCCTCAAAAGGTTGTGCAACTAAATATTAAGGGAACCCTCATTTCTGTCCAGGCCTGTTTCATGAGTTTTCTTTTTCTTTAAATTCTGCTGAAGCCTGGTTGGAAAGCAATGTCTGACTTTCATTTTCATAGAATTTTTACATTTTATTACTTTTGTCAGATTCAAGTTATTTCTGTGACCATTGTGGGTTTTTCTTTCATTAAACGAGGGAGGGGACCAACAATTTTGTCCACGTGTGTATATCCTCTTGCTATTTTTGTTTGCGGTCTACAATGGGACAATCGCACCCCTGTGGGCACCGTAGACCCATCCCTCGTGCCTGATCATATAGAAATCTAGCTAGAAATTAGTTAAGGTGTCACTTTTTATAATTTCCCATGAGCGATCAGACTGTGTTCCGTGGTGCTAAGGCCAAAATGCCCGCCCAGCTCTAGATCGACACGAGCTTGGGGTGAAACACAAGACCATATAGGCTATTCCAACATTTTCAGTGGAGGATGTAGTTATATGGGTTTTGGTGCACTCAGTCCAAGTAGTGGCCCCAAATTTTTTAATTGTGTTCCTAACAGTTTCCCCTTCTGCTTTATTTTTAGGTTGAAGATGGTGATGGGCAGATTTTAGGTTTTTCCCACCAGTTTTCAAGATCACCATCAGCTCACATTCATGGTCAGTCTAGATTTTATCATACTAAACAATACCTATCTGGGCCTGGCCTTCACTTCTCTTCCTTTCCTCTATAGGAAATGTTGGGCAATTTTTGGGATCAAGGGGCATTGCCAATCTGAATTTGGCTGAAGGTTCTATTTAAAGACTGAATGATAAAATCCCATTGGGCCCAGTTCTTGTTCTACACATATATCCTCTTGGTGTTTTTGTTTGTTGTCTACAATGGGACAATTGTATCCCTATAGGCACCAAAAACACATCCCTTGTGCCTGAGCCATTTCAGCTCTGACCAGGTGATTTTTTATCTGGACACCCACTTTGCATACGCTGTATTAGGATCTTCATAGAGGGGGCTTTTACTTGGGACCTGCCTCATCCTGTTGCTATGTCAGTGCACCACCCACATATAGAGCTGCGGTTTGCTTACGTTCTGAATCTAGCCCCTACTTTATACCTATGCCCCCAGGATTACCCCTTTATAGCCCTGCTGTAATGACTTCTCATGACATGGAGGTGTCCAGTTCTTCAAGCAGCCTTATTACGTTCCCATTCTATAATGCAACTTTGGTTCTATGGGATTTTTATTAGCACCCCTCAGCACCCTCTTTACAATGCTGGGGGATTGTCATTTTTGCAGCTCCTATGACTTCTGCACTAGAAACACTAACAGCTTGGTTCTGCCGGGGACCTTGCAGTAGATGTTGAATAGAAGGGCAAAAACAGAAACTGCAGCTAATCCTAAGGACAAGACAGACTTCTCAGGGCTTCATCTGAGCCCCAGGCCTTGAATGCTCTCACTGGGAGCCCCCGCTGAGTCTTTCTATCTGTAACAGGTTACCAAAGGGTCATTAGAGGTGCAGTATTTATGTCAGGGGGAATCAGGGGCATAATATAAGGGGCAATTAATTTAATTAAAGTGGCACTTGGGCTTTATTAAGACTAAGGCCCCACGTAGCGGCTGCAGGAAAAACCATGGCGGTAACATTGTGTTTTTTTCCTGCAGCGCTTTTCACAGAAGGTCTGCAGAGGTTTCCTCTGTGGACTTTCTGTTTTCAATAACCCTATATGGAGACCGCCGGCGTTTCCATAGGTATAATTGACATGCTGCAATTTCCAAAACCGCAACAGTTTTGGAAATCGCAGTGTGTCTGCTGCACATATTTTTCTGCAGTGTGTGGATGGGATTTGCTAGAATGTTGCTGTTTTTTTCTGTGGATTTTTCGCCACATGGGGCCCCATCCCGTCCCCACTTTGCAGTATAATATGCACTGCGGATAATCTGCGATTTCCAAAACAGTCGCAGTTTTGGAAATTGCAGAATGTCAATTATACCTACAAAAACGCTGGCGGTTTCCCTATAGGTATAATTGAAGCAGAAAGTCCACAGAGGAAACCTCTGCGAACTTACTGTGCAAAGCACTGCAGGAAGAACCACGATGCATCGCCGCCGCAGTTTTTCCCACAGCTTTTTTTTGCCAAATGGGGCCTTAAGGCGTTTTCCAGCTCATTTTTATTGATGATTTATCCTCAGAATAAAACATCAATAAGAGATAAGAGATAAGTGATTCCCCGCTGATCAGCTGTATGAAGGGGCCCCGGCGCCTCTTTATATCACACGCTGTCTGTTTATAGTGACCATGTGATGTCATTCCAGCCTTGTCACATAGACGTGTATAGGACGAGGCTGTAGTTACATGACATGGCCGCTATGAGATGACACTATGTAAACAGAGAAGGGGTCACAGCGCTTACACAGGTACCACAGTTCATTCAAACAGTTGTTCTTTGGGGGTCCCGGGTATTGGAACCCCAAAAATTTTTTTTCCCTTTTTTTTTCCTTTTTAATTAGGAAACACCTGGGGCGTTATTAATAAGGGGCACATTATTTAAAGAGGACCTTTCACGTCCTCATGTATATGCAGTTTTACGTACCGCTAGAAAGCCGACAGTGCGCTAAATTCAGCGCACTGCCGGCTTTCCCGTTATATGCCCCAGGGCTGGAGATATCGGGGGTCTAAATTTCACCATTCCCCGTCAGAAGGGCGTTCCTGACTGTCTAGCTGCGCTGTGAGGAACTCCCTCCCTTACAGTACCCGTCCATAGAATTGTACTGGGGGGGGCGTCATCACTGGGCTGAGTACACCCCAGTACAATTCTATGGATGGGTACTGTAAGGGAGGGAGTTCCTCACAGCGCAGCTAGACTGTCAGGAACGCCATTCTGACAGTGAATGGTGAAATTTAGACCCCCGATATCTCCAGCCCTGGGGCACATACCGGGAAAGCCGGCAGTGCGTTGAATTCAGCGCGCTGTCGGCTCTTCTAGCGGTACGTAAAACTGCATATACATGAGGACGTGAAAGGTCCTCTTAAAGGGTGCAAAGGGAAGTTATTAGTTTAAAGATGCACTTGGGGATATTATTCATTATGGGGGGGTTATATCATATATTTTATAATTGGGGTAGCAGCAGGATGGGGGCTTTGTGTAGGTGAGGACAATGTGGGTTGGATGCCTGGAAAAGTGAGGAGCCAAAGATGTCTGTGCTGCAAACTTTACAGAGACTGGAAGAAGTGGTCATGGCCGTCCAGATGAAAGAGACGGGGAATGTGAAGGATTAGTCAGAGACGTCACCGGTAAGTCACTAAATGTTACTGCCCTATATTCACCTAAATCGTCTGCAGAGCCCTGTGTACAGCCGCTATATACCACTATACGCTCACCGTATACTGATAGTATCGGTATACGAACATGTCCAAGTTGGGGACCCACTTGGACATGTTCGGCACCCCCCTGTGCTAAACCTCTAGCTACGCCTCTGGTAGAGGCCCCTTCCTTTTGAGCTAGTACAGCCAGGAGTCTTCTTGGGAATGATACAACAAGTTTCTCACATCTGGATTTGGGGATCCTCGGCCATTCTTCCTTGCAGATCCTCTCCAGTTCCGTCAGGTTGGATGGTGAACGTTGGTGGAGCCATTTTCAGGTCTCTCCAGAGATGCTCAGTTGGGTTGAGGTCCGGGCTCTGGCTGGGCCAGTCAGGAATGGTCACAGAGTTGTTCCGAAGCCGCTCCTTTGTTATTTTAGCTGTGTGCTTAGGGTCATTGTCTTGTTGGAAGGTGAACCTTCGGCCCAGTCTGAGGTCCGGAGCACTCTGGGAGAGGTTTTCTTCCAGGATATCTATGTACTTGGCCGCATTCATCTTTCCTTCAATTGCCACCAGTCGTCCTGTCCCCCATAGCATGATGCTGCCACCGCCATGTCGCTGTGTTGGGATTGTATTAGGCAGGTGATGAGCAGGGCCTGGTTTTCTCCACACATACCGCTTAGAATTAACCCCAAAAAGTTCAATTTTTGTCTCATCAGAGCAGAGAATCTTATTTCTCATAGTCTGGGAGTCCTTCATGTGTTTTTTGGCTTTCATATGTCTTGCACTGAGGAGAGGCTTCCTTCAGGCTCCTCTGCCATAAAGCCCAGACTGGTGGAGGGCTGCAGTGATAGGTGAATTTGTGGAACTTTCTCCCATCTCCCTACTGCATCTCTGGAGCTCAGTCACAGTCATCTTTGGGTTCTTCTTTACCTCTCTCACCAAGGCTCTTCTCCCACCATTGCTCAGTTTGGCTGGACGGGCAGGTCTAGGAAGAGTTCTGGACGTCCCAAACTTCTTCTATTTAAGGATTATGGAGGCCGCTGTGCTCTTAGGAACCTTGAGTGCTGCAGAAATTCTTTTGTAACCTTGGCCAGATCTGTGCCTTGCCACAATTCTGTCTCTGAGCTCCTTGGGCAGTTCCTTTGACCTGATGATTCTCATTTGCTCTGACATGCCCTGTGAGCTGTGAGGTCTTATATAGACAGGTGTGCGCCTCTCCTAATCAAGTCCAATCAGTTTAATTAAACACAGCTGGACTCCAATGAAGGAGTAGAACCATCTCAAGGAGGATCAGAAGGAAATGGACAGCAAGTGAGTTATATATGAGTGTCACAGCAAAGGGTCTGAATACTTATGGCCATGGGAGATTTCAGTTTTTCTTTTTTAATAAATTTGCAAGAATATCTACATTTCTGGGTTTTTTCTGTCAAGATGGGGAGCTGAGTGTACATTAATGAGAAATAAATGAACTTTTTTGCTTTTAGCAAATGGCTGCAATGAAACAAATAGTGAAAAATTTA
>CAMRHE010001625.1:0-22500 GCA_947044405.1 Leptodactylus fallax
ATCCAGTGTGACCAGCAAATGTCGCTGTTATTACCGTCTCCTCTATAGTCAGTGTGACCAGCAGATGTCGCTGTTATTACCGTCTCCTCTATATCCAGTGTGACCAGCAGATGTCGCTGTTATTACCGACTCCTCTATATCCAGTGTGACCAGCAGATGTCGCTATTATTACCGTCTCCTCTATATCCAGTGTGACCAGTAGATGTCGCTGTTATTACCGTCTCCTCTATAGTCAGTGTGACCAGCAGATGTCGCTGTTATTACCGTCTCCCCTATATCCAGTGTGACCAGCAGATGTCACTGTTATTACCGTCTCCTCTATATCCAGTGTGACCAGCAGATGTCGCTGTTATTACCGTCTCCTCTATATCCAGTGTGACCAGCAGATGTCGCTATTATTACCGTCTCCTCTATATCCAGTGTGACCAGCAGATGTCGCTGTTATTACCGTCACCCGTATATCCAGTGTGACCAGCAGATGTCGCTGTTATTACCGACTCCTCTATATCCAGTGTGACCAGCAAATGTCGCTGTTATTACCGTCACCCGTATATCCAGTGTGACCAGCAGATGTCGCTGTTATTACCGTCTCCTCTATAGTCAGTGTGACCAGCAGATGTCGCTGTTATTACCGTCTGCTCTATATCCAGTGTGACCAGCAGATGTCGCTGTTATTACCGTCTCCTCTATATCCAGTGTGACCAGCAGATGTCGCTGTTATTACCGTCTCCTCTATATCCAGTGTGACCAGCAGATGTCGCTGTTATTACCGTCTCCTCTATATCCAGTGTGACCAGCAGATGTCGCTGTTATTACCGTCTCCTCTATATCCAGTGTGACCAGCAGATGTCGCTGTTATTACCGTCTCCTCTATATCCAGTGTGACCAGCAGATGTCGCTGTTATTACCGTCTCCTCTATATCCAGTGTGACCAGCAGATGTCGCTGTTATTACCGTCTCCTCTATATCCAGTGTGACCAGCAGATGTCGCTGTTATTACCTTCTCCTCTATATCCAGTGTGACCAGCAGATGTCGCTGTTATTACCGTCTCCTCTATATCCAGTGTGACCAGCAGATGTCGCTGTTATTACCGTCTCCTCTATATCCAGTGTGACCAGCAGATGTCGATGTTATTACCATCTCCTCTATATCCAGTGTGACCAGCAGATGTCGCTGTTATTACCGTCTCCTCTATATCCAGTGTGACCAGCAGATGTCGCTATTATTACCGTCTCCTCTATATCCAGTGTGACCAGCAGATGTCGCTGTTATTACCGTCTCCTCTATATCCAGTGTGACCAGCAGATGTCGCTATTATTACCGTCTCCTCTATATTCAGTGTGACCAGCAGATGTCGCTGTTATTACCGTCTCCTCTATATCCAGTGTGACCAGCAGATGTCGCTGTTATTACCGTCTCCTCTATATCCAGTGTGACCAGCAGATGTCGCTGTTATTACCGTCTCCTCTATAGTCAGTGTGACCAGCAGATGTCGCTATTATTACCGTCTCCTCTATATCCAGTGTGACCAGCAGATGTCACTGTTATTACCGTCTCCCCTATATCCAGTGTGACCAGCAGATGTCGCTGTTATTACCGTCTCCTCTATAGTGTGACCAGCAGATGTCGCTATTATTACCGTCTCCTCTATATCCAGTGTGACCAGCAGATGTCGCTGTTATTACCGTCACCCGTATATCCAGTGTGACCAGCAGATGTCGCTGTTATTACCGTCTCCTCTATATCCAGTGTGACCAGCAGATGCCACTGTTATTACCGTCTCCTCTATATCCAGTGTGACCAGCAGATGTCGCTGTTATTACCGTCTCCTCTATATCCAGTGTGACCAGCAGATGTCGCTGTTATTACCGTCTCCTCTATATCCAGTGTGACCAGCAGATGTCGCTGTTATTACCGTCTCCTCTATATCCAGTGTGACCAGCAGATGTCGCTGTTATTACCGTCACCCGTATATCCAGTGTGACCAGCAGATGTCGCTGTTATTACCGTCTCCTCTATATCCAGTGTGACCAGCAGATGTCGCTGTTATTACCGTCTCCTCTATATCCAGTGCGACCAGCAGATGTCGCTGTTATTACCGTCTCCTCTATATCCAGTGTGACCAGCAGATGTCGCTGTTATTACCGTCTCCTCTATATCCAGTGTGACCAGCAGATGTCGCTGTTATTACCGTCTCCTCTATAGTCAGTGTGACCAGCAAATGTCGCTGTTATTACCGTCTCCTCTATAGTCAGTGTGACCAGCAGATGTCGCTGTTATTACCGTCTCCTCTATATCCAGTGTGACCAGCAGATGTCGCTGTTATTACCGACTCCTCTATATCCAGTGTGACCAGCAGATGTCGCTATTATTACCGTCTCCTCTATATCCAGTGTGACCAGCAGATGTCGCTGTTATTACCGTCTCCTCTATAGTCAGTGTGACCAGCAGATGTCGCTGTTATTACCGTCTCCCCTATATCCAGTGTGACCAGCAGATGTCACTGTTATTACCGTCTCCTCTATATCCAGTGTGACCAGCAGATGTCGCTGTTATTACCGTCTCCTCTATAGTCAGTGTGACCAGCAGATGTCGCTGTTATTACCGTCTCCTCTATATCCAGTGTGACCAGCAGATGTCGCTGTTATTACCGTCTCCTCTATATCCAGTGTGACCAGCAGATGTCGCTGTTATTACCGTCACCCGTATATCCAGTGTGACCAGCAGATGTCGCTGTTATTACCGTCTCCTCTATATCCAGTGTGACCAGCAGATGTCGCTGTTATTACCGTCTCCTCTATATCCAGTGCGACCAGCAGATGTCGCTGTTATTACCGTCTCCTCTATATCCAGTGTGACCAGCAGATGTCGCTGTTATTACCGTCTCCTCTATAGTCAGTGTGACCAGCAGATGTCGCTGTTATTACCGTCTCCTCTATATCCAGTGTGACCAGCAAATGTCGCTGTTATTACCATCTCCTCTATAGTCAGTGTGACCAGCAGATGTCGCTGTTATTACCGTCTCCTCTATATCCAGTGTGACCAGCAGATGTCGCTGTTATTACCGACTCCTCTATATCCAGTGTGACCAGCAGATGTCGCTATTATTACCGTCTCCTCTATATCCAGTGTGACCAGCAGATGTCGCTGTTATTACCGTCTCCTCTATAGTCAGTGTGACCAGCAGATGTCGCTGTTATTACCGTCTCCCCTATATCCAGTGTGACCAGCAGATGTCACTGTTATTACCGTCTCCTCTATATCCAGTGTGACCAGCAGATGTCGCTGTTATTACCGTCTCCTCTATATCCAGTGTGACCAGCAGATGTCGCTATTATTACCGTCTCCTCTATATCCAGTGTGACCAGCAGATGTCGCTGTTATTACCGTCACCCGTATATCCAGTGTGACCAGCAGATGTCGCTGTTATTACCGACTCCTCTATATCCAGTGTGACCAGCAAATGTCGCTGTTATTACCGTCACCCGTATATCCAGTGTGACCAGCAGATGTCGCTGTTATTACCGTCTCCTCTATAGTCAGTGTGACCAGCAGATGTCGCTGTTATTATCGTCTGCTCTATATCCAGTGTGACCAGCAGATGTCTCTGTTATTACCGTCTCCTCTATATCCAGTGTGACCAGCAGATGTCGCTGTTATTACCGTCTCCTCTATATCCAGTGTGACCAGCAGATGTCGCTGTTATTACCGTCTCCTCTATATCCAGTGTGACCAGCAGATGTCGCTGTTATTACCGTCTCCTCTATATCCAGTGTGACCAGCAGATGTCGCTGTTATTACCGTCTCCTCTATATCCAGTGTGACCAGCAGATGTCGCTGTTATTACCGTCTCCTCTATATCCAGTGTGACCAGCAGATGTCGCTGTTATTACCGTCTCCTCTATATCCAGTGTGACCAGCAGATGTCGCTGTTATTACCGTCTCCTCTATATCCAGTGTGACCAGCAGATGTCGCTGTTATTGCCGTCTCCTCTATATCCAGTGTGACCAGCAGATGTCGCTGTTATTACCGTCTCCTCTATATCCAGTGTGACCAGCAGATGTCGCTGTTATTACCATCTCCTCTATATCCAGTGTGACCAGCAGATGTCGCTGTTATTACCGTCTCCTCTATATCCAGTGTGACCAGCAGATGTCGCTGTTATTACCGTCTCCTCTATATCCAGTGTGACCAGCAGATGTCGCTGTTATTACCGTCTCCTCTATAGTCAGTGTGACCAGCAGATGTCGCTGTTATTACCGTCTCCTCTATATCCAGTGTGACCAGCAGATGTCGCTGTTATTACCGTCTCCTCTATAGTCAGTGTGACCAGCAGATGTCGCTGTTATTACCGTCTCCTCTATATCCAGTGTGACCAGCAGATGTCGCTGTTATTACCGTCTCCTCTATAGTCAGTGTGACCAGCAGATGTCGCTGTTATTACCGTCTCCTCTATATCCAGTGTGACCAGCAGATGTCGCTGTTATTACCGACTCCTCTATATCCAGTGTGACCAGCAGATGTCGCTATTATTACCGTCTCCTCTATATCCAGTGTGACCAGCAGATGTCGCTGTTATTACCGTCTCCCTCTATAGTCAGTGTGACCAGCAGATGTCGCTGTTATTACCGTCTCCCCTATATCCAGTGTGACCAGCAGATGTCACTGTTATTACCGTCTCCTCTATATCCAGTGTGACCAGCAGATGTCGCTGTTATTACCGTCTCCTCTATATCCAGTGTGACCAGCAGATGTCGCTATTATTACCGTCTCCTCTATATCCAGTGTGACCAGCAGATGTCGCTGTTATTACCGTCACCCGTATATCCAGTGTGACCAGCAGATGTCGCTGTTATTACCGACTCCTCTATATCCAGTGTGACCAGCAAATGTCGCTGTTATTACCGTCACCCGTATATCCAGTGTGACCAGCAGATGTCGCTGTTATTACCGTCTCCTCTATAGTCAGTGTGACCAGCAGATGTCGCTGTTATTACCGTCTCCTCTATAGTCAGTGTGACCAGCAGATGTCGCTGTTATTACCGTCTGCTCTATATCCAGTGTGACCAGCAGATGTCGCTGTTATTACCGTCTCCTCTATATCCAGTGTGACCAGCAGATGTCGCTGTTATTACCGTCTCCTCTATATCCAGTGTGACCAGCAGATGTCGCTGTTATTACCGTCTCCTCTATATCCAGTGTGACCAGCAGATGTCGCTGTTATTACCGTCTCCTCTATATCCAGTGTGACCAGCAGATGTCGCTGTTATTACCGTCTCCTCTATATCCAGTGTGACCAGCAGATGTCGCTGTTATTACCGTCTCCTCTATATCCAGTGTGACCAGCAGATGTCGCTGTTATTACCGTCTCCTCTATATCCAGTGTGACCAGCAGATGTCGCTGTTATTACCGTCTCCTCTATATCCAGTGTGACCAGCAGATGTCGCTGTTATTACCATCTCCTCTATATCCAGTGTGACCAGCAGATGTCGCTGTTATTACCGTCTCCTCTATATCCAGTGTGACCAGCAGATGTCGCTGTTATTACCGTCTCCTCTATATCCAGTGTGACCAGCAGATGTCGCTGTTATTACCGTCTCCTCTATATCCAGTGTGACCAGCAGATGTCGCTGTTATTACCGTCTCCTCTATAGTCAGTGTGACCAGCAGATGTCGCTGTTATTACCGTCTCCTCTATATCCAGTGTGACCAGCAGATGTTGCTGTTATTACCGTCTGCTCTATATCCAGTGTGACCAGCAGATGTCGCTGTTATTACCGTCTCCTCTATATCCAGTGTGACCAGCAGATGTCGCTGTTATTACCGTCTCCTCTATATCCAGTGTGACCAGCAGATGTCGCTATTATTACCGTCTCCTCTATATACAGTGTGACCAGCAGATATCGCTGTTATTACCGTCTCCTCTATATCCAGTGTGACCAGCAGATGTCGCTGTTATTACCGTCTCCTCTATATCCAGTGTGACCAGCAGATGTCGCTGTTATTACCGTCTCCTCTATATCCAGTGTGACCAGCAGATGTCGCTATTATTACCGTCTCCTCTATATACAGTGTGACCAGCAGATGTCGCTGTTATTACCGTCTCCTCTATATCCAGTGTGACCAGCAGATGTCGCTGTTATTACCGTCTCCTCTATAGTGTGACCAGCAGATGTCGCTATTATTACCGTCTCCTCTATATCCAGTGTGACCAGCAGATGTCGCTGTTATTACCGTCACCCGTATATCCAGTGTGACCAGCAGATGTCGCTGTTATTACCGTCTCCTCTATAGTCAGTGTGACCAGCAGATGTCACTGTTATTACCGTCTCCTCTATATCCAGTGTGACCAGCAGATGTCGCTGTTATTACCGTCTCCCCTATATCCAGTGTGACCAGCAGATGTCGCTGTTATTACCGTCTCTCCTCTATAGTGTGACCAGCAGATGTCACTGTTATTACCGTCTCCCCTATATCCAGTGTGACCAGCAGATGTCGCTGTTATTACCGTCTCCTCTATATCCAGTGTGACCAGCAGATGTCGCTGTTATTACCGTCTCCTCTATATTCAGTGTGACCAGCAGATGTCGCTGTTATTACCGTCTCCCCTATATCCAGTGTGACCAGCAGATGTCGCTGTTATTACCTGTCTCCTCTATATAGTGTGACCAGCAGATGTCACTGTTATTACCGTCTCCCCTATATCCAGTGTGACCAGCAGATGTCGCTGTTATTACCGTCTCCTCTATATCCAGTGTGACCAGCAGATGTCGCTGTTATTACCATCTCCTCTATATCCAGTGTGACCAGCAGATGTCGCTGTTATTACCGTCTCCTCTATATCCAGTGTGACCAGCAGATGTCGCTGTTATTACCGTCTCCTCTATATCCAGTGTGACCAGCAGATGTCGCTGTTATTACCGTCTCCTCTATATCCAGTGTGACCAGCAGATGTCGCTGTTATTACCGTCTCCTCTATAGTCAGTGTGACCAGCAGATGTCGCTGTTATTACCGTCTCCTCTATATCCAGTGTGACCAGCAGATGTTGCTGTTATTACCGTCTGCTCTATATCCAGTGTGACCAGCAGATGTCGCTATTATTACCGTCTCCTCTATATACAGTGTGACCAGCAGATGTCGCTGTTATTACCGTCTCCTCTATATCCAGTGTGACCAGCAGATGTCACTGTTATTACCGTCTCCCCTATATCCAGTGTGACCAGCAGATGTCGCTGTTATTACCGTCTCCTCTATATCCAGTGTGACCAGCAGATGTCGCTATTATTACCGTCTCCTCTATATCCAGTGTGACCAGCAGATGTCGCTGTTATTACCGTCTCCTCTATATCCAGTGTGACCAGCAGATGTCGCTGTTATTACCGTCTCCTCTATATCCAGTGTGACCAGCAGATGTCGCTATTATTACCGTCTCCTCTATATCCAGTGTGACCAGCAGATGTCGCTGTTATTACCGTCTCCTCTATATCCAGTGTGACCAGCAGATGTCGCTGTTATTACCGTCTCCTCTATATACAGTGTGACCAGCAGATGTCGCTATTATTACCGTCTCCTCTATATCCAGTGTGACCAGCAGATGTCGCTGTTATTACCGTCTCCTCTATCAGTGTGACCAGCAGATGTCGCTATTATTACCGTCTCCTCTATATCCAGTGTGACCAGCAGATGTCGCTGTTATTACCGTCTCCTCTATATCCAGTGTGACCAGCAGATGTCGCTGTTATTACCGTCTCCTCTATAGTCAGTGTGACCAGCAGATGTCACTGTTATTACCGTCTCCTCTATATCCAGTGTGACCAGCAGATGTCGCTGTTATTACCGTCTCCCCTATATCCAGTGTGACCAGCAGATGTCGCTGTTATTACCGTCTCCTCTATAGTGTGACCAGCAGATGTCACTGTTATTACCGTCTCCCCTATATCCAGTGTGACCAGCAGATGTCGCTGTTATTCCCCGCCTCCTCTATATCCAGTGTGACCAGCAGATGTCGCTGGGAAAATGGGTGTGAACATGGACGAGATGCCCGAGGAAGTGCGGCTGTTCCTGCTACAGCACCCGGCCCTGGAGCTCATCCCCGGAAACAAGGTGCCTGTCCAGGGTGTCATGTATGAATGTTACTTGCTGCCGCCTTGTACTTGACCCGCAATGCGAGCCCCAAACGTGCCACTAGAGCCGACATAGAAATGGTGAAACCCCCTCTAGTTGTTCCCAAACAAGTGGCTGTAGAAAGTGTGTAACCCCCCAACCAACCTCCAGCTCAGCACACTATGTACTGCATCCTCCCCAAACCCTCTGGCCCCAATTGTGTATCCCCTACCTTTAGCCCAGATGCCCGAGAGATGGCCCCACGCCACTGACAGGTTGTTCTAGGTAGTGTCCCCCCTACAATGTCCTTCAGCCCAGTGCCCTATTTACTAGAACCCCCCAACCTGCTGCCCTTGTAATGTGTGCCCTCCTAGTCCCTAAACCAGAAGCCCCATAAATGATGACCCCCACCACCTGGCAGGTGCTTGTAGATAGTGTAGCCATTGTTGCAGAGTCAGAACCAGATAGACAGTTGTATATAACAGGAACAGACTTTAGTGGAACATGAATGTAGTAAGAGAAGATTCTCCTCACATGGTGAATAACAGATCTAGTACAGCACACACACTAACAATACAGGAAGTGTCTATCAACCAGCATCAAAACCACAAAGTACAGAGAGTCTACACATAAACATCTAGTAACAGCTACAGCTAGTGTCATAGTCAATCCAGCAAATACAGAGACGAAGCTGGCTGTTGTATATCTCCAACAGCCATCTACTCAGTGGTGCAAGGACATGGGCCCCCTTCATCTCTGCGCCCTATTTCACCTCTGCTGTTTGCTGCACCCTCTCACTGGACCCTTGTGCACCCCCATCTTTCGCAGGTGCGCTTTACGGTGACTGGACATGAGCTGCCTTGTCGCCTACCAGACTTGCAGAGCTTCACAGAAGGCAAGAAATATCAACGGCTCCAGAGGCGTCCACTGGCCTTTGACTACAGCACTTATGAGCCCCATATTGTGCCCAGCACCAAGAATGGGTAAGTAAGGGAGGAATATTCGGCAGGGCATTGGGGAGAGGGCTGTGGGCGCAGGCAACTTCTCATTGATCCCCAGTAATCATTCTCATTCTTCCTTAGACAGCAACTGTTCTGCAAATTAACCCTTCACATCAACAAGATCCCAGAACATGTTCAACGCCACGTCCAGGGAAAGCGCTACCTCCGGGCCCTGCATGGATGTGCGCAGTGGCATCTGGGGTGGTCCTGAATCCCAACGCTAAAGACTACATAGAAGAGCTGAAAAAAAAAGATGAGACATCTGCAGTATCTTACTGGTCAGTCTTTTCTATGACTGTATAAGACATCATACGTAGTGTCCTATCACTTTTTCTGCTGTTATTATCCCCATTATGGCTGCAGCACATTTCACTTTTCTTTCTCAGGCTATTGGTGTGTACAGTATGGAACAACTGCCCTCCCCTATTCATCACCGTTAATACTGGTTTCTTTACATGTAATTCTGTCAGGAGAAACTGTAAAATAGCAGGCTATTTATAGCTGAGTAAAGTGCAAGTGATCATAATCTGTGAGATCCAGGGACATTGAACTGCAAATACAGGTTATGATCCAGCTAAAAAGATTCCTGACACAGGGAAAGAGAAATCTGTCTATGATTTGGGTCCCATCAGCAATAACATAAGCAGCCATAAGTAGTTGCAAGTACATCAGTAAATCTTTGTTACATTGCGCCACCAAAATATAGCAGAATCCTTCCTTATGCAGGTTTTCTGAGATTTGCATATTGATGACCTACCCTTAGGATTGGTTATCAAAATGCGGTCAGTGGTGTCCAACACTCTAAAGATGTACTGATAATAGGGAATATAGATTGTGAGCCCTATATGGGACAGTGACTGACAATGTTTCAAAGCGCTGCGGAATATGATGATTTATAAATAAAAAAAAAAAAAAAAAAAGTAAGCTAAGTACTCAGGACTCCAAATCAGCTAGTGGAAAAGGTTGTAGCTTTGGTTGGAATACTGCAGCTCTTCACACAGCACTGTCCATCTTCAGGGAATTGTTGGATACTATAGCTCAATTCCTTTCACTTAAATGGTCACTATCTTTTCACACAACTTTTGCTCAATATATAGAATATCCTACCCTAAACATAATTGCAAATCACTTTATTGAAAATATCAGATGTTTTCTTCTGAAAAACAGTTTTGAAGTTCCTGCTATTATGGGGCTCCTATCTTTTAAATCTAGTAATCACCACTGTTACTAAGTAAAATCCGTCCTTAGCAGAGACTGCTGGAGACAGGAATGCTAGGTCCAGATGGGGGGCACTTGTCTCCTCTCACCCCCTGCACAGCCCCCTCATCTTCACTCGACAGAACAGGAGGTCAGTTTATCAATGCAGAGATCTGTGTCTGAGGTAACAGATGGAGCAAGGAAAAAGACATGCACATGAGTTAACCCTTCTTGACTCAGAATGAGGACTCGGGGCGGTTGTGTAGGACAACAGGGCATTAGTTAGTCTATACAGTACATATATAAAAGATCTAGGTCCAGATAGTGCCATAACTTGTGTATGAAAGTATAAAATACATTGACAGTTGCATGAGGTTTTGTGCACACCTGAGCTTCATGTGGAGTGTTTCTTAGTAAACTACCACCAAAGATCAACACTTATGTTTTCACCACCAGCTATGAGTGAGCCGCAGATCAAGATGCAAGCAAAATCTAGATTATCCCCAGAAAAAAGACTAAACAAACACTTGTGAAGGGTCAGACATCAAATTTAAAGAGCAATGTCCCTACGAACATTCAGCATGCTTTGTAAGTTCCATCAAAACCTTGTGTACCCTTTAATGCTGCCATTACATCACATGCTGTACCATGTGACCAGTGAGTGTGATGTCAAATAGCTGACGGGCAGGGCTCCTGGGAGACTCCATCGATAACATACTGAGGGATCTATCATCATGGCAGGTCATCAATACGCAAGACACAAAACCACACCCGGCAGATATTAGTTCACATGAAATTGTGTTTTGTGCTGCAGGAACTGTGATTTGACCATACTGTGTGAATACACCTCTGTTGAGCTTGTTTAACTCTTTACTTTCCAGAAAGCACAGGTTAAAGGGTTTATGACTGCAGCGAAATGACAATATACAAGCCGCACCACAGAGAAGCCTTGAATAAAGCCTTTGGAGGAATGTGGTGGAAGAGGAGTCAGGCTATCTGTGGCTGCAGAGTTCCCTGCCCATGATGCATTCATCAAGAAAGCCTCCACTCTCAATGGAAACTGATGAACGCAAAGACAGGGAACATCCAGAAAAGTTTCACTGTGCTGTAAATGACACCCTTATGTCTGCTCTGTGCAGCACTGGCATCAGGCCTGGTAGAACTTCTAGAAGCCTCTCAGAAGGCACTGGTTATGACCACTCTGCTATTTCTTGTACATACTAAGTAAGTAACCCTAACTCTGCCGCCCCAAATAGAGTGACTCAGCAATGAACTACTCTATATGTATTCACGAGATGTAACAGACCCTAACCCTGACTTTTTCATCAGAGAGGAATGCCAGAAACAAGGGGTGGAGTATAACTTACGCTTGTTTGCAGAACAAAAAGAAGCAGCGCCACTTGGAGGATGAGCGAAGGAGGTATGAGTGAAGGAGTGACACCGGGAGCCCAAAGACAGTCATTCTGAGTGACAGTGACTCGGGGGACAGTATGACCACCTGTACCCAGGTATGAGAGTGATCTCATGGCCTTTAATGTCTCTTATGTAAGACATCATTACTGCATGGACAGACTTTTCTTGGTGGGAGGGGTAATGATTTTCTTCCATACAGTGATGCACTGAGGGGTTCTTTCTGGGACATCCTGGGGTACAGCCGTGCAGCTATGCATAGTTTTATCAGACATAAGGCTTGGTTCACTTAACCTTTCACCGTGACAGACACTTTGCTTTCATAATGGAGGTCACATTCAGACAGCTTTAAAGGTGTTGTCCAAGACCTATTGGTAATGGATACTGATGATCTATTCCCACGATAGGTCATCAGTATTAGATCAATGGATCCAACACACGGCCCCCGCACTGATCAGCAATTTGTCCACGATGTGTATATGTTAGTACATATACAATAGAGCATATGTGAGTATATGCACCTCCGCTCTGATAACCAGTGATTTCTCTAAATTTATGCGGGCTACAAACATGTCTTATTTTAAAGCTTTGCCTCTAGAGTTAGAGCCATTTAAAGTTATGGTGTCCCTAAACGTGTCCTACTCGGGGTGAACTGTAATGCATTTTGCTTATGCCTCAAGCAGGACACTTTCAGAACTGTGGGGGGGGGGTTAGGGCGGGGGTATGCAGGGAAACAAAAGTATACCATTGTCTTCCCTGCACTGGATAAGTTTACTTAGTAATATATATGCAGGTCCTTTGATGTTCCTATTCTTAGTTTGCAGAGCACGCAGGGGACAGAAGTCTCCATGCTCAGCTTCCCCTGCTGCTGCTCCAGCTTTCTGTGACTTCAATTGGTTCATCTCTACTCCTCCTTGTACATCTTCCCTCAGTTTAATTTCCCTCTTCATCTGCCCCTGCCAGCTTAAGGTCTTTCTGCTGGTAACAAACAAACATAAAACACCCTCCTCACCCCCACTGCTCACCTCTCCTCCCTACTGCTCACCTCTCTCCTCGCTCCCCACTGCTCACCTCTCCTCGCTCCCCTACTGCTCACCTCTCTCCCTACTGCTCACCTCTCCTCCCTACTGCTCACCTCTCCTCGCTCCCCTACTGTCACCTCCTCGCTCCCTTACTGCTCACCTCTCCTCCCTACTGCTCACCTCTCCCTCCCTACTGCTCACCTCTCCTCCCTACTGCTCACTCCTCCCTACTGCTCACCTCTCTCCCCTCCCTACTGCTCACCCCTCCCTCGCTCCCCTACTGCTCACCCTCCTCCCTACTGCTCACCTCTCCTCGCTCCCCTACTGCTCACCTCTCTCCTCCCCTACTGCTCACCTCTCCTCCCTACTGCTCACCTCTCCTCGCTCCCCCTACTGCTCACCTCCTCCCTACTGCTCACCTCTCCTCCCTACTGCTCACCTCTCCTCCCTACTGCTCACCTCTCCTCCCTACTGCTCACCTCTCCTCGCTCCCCTACTGCTCACCTCTCTCCTCCCTACTGCTCACCTCTCCTCGCTCCCTACTGCTCACTCCTCCTCCCTACTGCTCACCTCCTCGCTCCCCCTACTGCTCACCTCTCCTCCCTACTGCTCACCTCCTCCCTACTGCTCACCTCTCCTCGCTCCCCTCTACTGCTCACCCTCTCCCTCGCTCCCATACTGCTCACCTCTCCTCCCTACTGCTCACCTCTCCTCGCTCTTCTACTGCTTTGTCTGAGTTCTCTTCTCCCCTCATGGAGCTGCAGGCGCGATGTGAGTGACGCCATCACATCGTGCCTACAGCTCCCAGGGTTGGGTTATCACAGGAGGTAAAGCAGTGAGGCGCAGGGGCTTTGTCTGCAGATGGCACTTACTGAAATTCTGTATTCAACTCATCAGTGTCCGTAGAGGATGCAGATGAATTGAAGCCGGATATACCTCCCACCAAAGACAGTGGGACAGGACCCGGAATCGGACTGTCCTGCTGAATCCGGTACGATTGGGAGGTATGTATGTGACCATCAGCAGGAAGACAGAGGTCCTCTGCTCCACTCTGCAACCCCAAGGATGGGGGTGATGGGGACCTACATATATTTTAGTAAGTAATCTTTGTCCATTACACAGAATGCCTTAATCCTTTGCATACTTCCAAGTTGTACAGTACATTCCTGTGGCCACAAATCCGATGCCTCATGCGGGTCTAAGGACCTGAACTAGCTGCACCATAGAAATTGGTCAAGCTTGGATTTGTGGCTGTAATACGGACTGTTGCAGAAGTACTCTTGATTTGCACTGATTGCATCACAGTGTTTTATTTTTTAGTCAGTATTACAGGTAGTATGATTGTATGGCAGGAACGATTGGCCGGGGAAATTCCAATAGACAGCAGTGTGGCCTGTGAAGGACAAGGACCACCAAGCAGTAATTATTCTCTTCTTGTACAGCTCATATGTTTTCAAAGAAAAGCATGGCGGATGAGGAGAATGACAGCTTCCAGGCCGAAAGTGAAGAGGATATGGAAGTAGAGGAAAACCATGCACGGCAATCAAAGGAAGAGGTTGCAGGTGGGTTTACAGAATATGTCTGTGGTTTAGTGATCCATATCTGACCAATGACAACATCTGCACAGAGTTTGTATGTTCTCTTCATGTTAGGGTGGGGGTTCTCTGGTTTCTAATTGATGGAGAATATAGCTTGTCATCACTTCCTCCCCAGTGGGCCACAAAGTCTGTAAAGCGCTCATGGAATATGTTGGTGCTAGAGAAGCAAGAAAAACAATCACAATAAGAGGGCTTCAGATCGTGACCAAAATGCAGCTAAAATCTCTGCTGTTGCCAATACAGCTAACAATTTGTAAATGGTGGCAAGACTTTTCGGTCTTGGTGCCATTTGCTACTAGGCCCCAGGCCGCGCTTGCGCCTCTAAGAGAAAACAGTGTCTTGTGCACATGGAAGACAGACGGGGCACACATCTGCTAGGTGACGATCCCCCCCCCGGGGGGCTGTCTGGAAAGATCTGCAGGTCATTTCAGGACTTCTCCCGCTACTCTCTGCTGGATGGCAGGCAGCGTGGGTGACTTGTTGTTACCTAGAAGATGTATGTAGCATGTGTCGGGTCTGTCTACTAGGTCAATGTGCTGTTTATAAGGAATTGACTGGAATCGATACAAACTGAAGTCTTCCATTTGCACCTTTTATGGCATTAAAATGGGGGGGGGGGGGGCAAAAAAAGTTAAGTTGTTTTGTATCAGGTGTCAGTTTTTATGCAGGAAAGAAAAGAGCACCATGCTGAGAAGATGCTGAAAGTCAAGCAATGGAGGCAGGAAATAAGTGATCAGTTATCAATGTAGTATTATTAAATCAATGCAAAAGAGTTTGATCTGTACTGCACAGAACCAGATCAGTAGCCGCTGCCATCGATAATCCATCCATCTTCTAATGATGGCGACATTCAATCTGTTAATAACATATCAGCTGCAGGTTACCAGACGAGTCTTGTCTCAGTCAATGGCCATGTCTCATTTGCTCTGCACCTAGCAATGATATTTAAGCGGTTATCCAGGGACTAGTAGAGCTTTACCAGTACATTCCCTGCACTGTTTAAAGGGGTATTCCCATCTCGAGGATCCTATTTATACTGCTAGCTTATGTAAATTGAAGAGTTTTCCTAAATATATTGCTTTAGCAATACTGCTTTGTTTTCCTGCTATGTGAAATTAGGGTGAAATCTCTCATTGTTTACACAGCGTTTCCGTGGAGCTGGACCTGTGTGATAAGCAGGACAAGTGACATCACTCACTGCTCTCACTGTTCTCTACAGCTATTGCAGTTAGCTGATAAAGCCCTGTCTGTTATCTCTCTATGTAAACACACATACAGTATAACATGGAGTCCGTTCTCTAGTAGCATGTGCATATTATGTGATCTGCGTTTATATTAGATTTCTAGTAATCATAATAAGTATTGTGATACTTTATAGTGTCCTGTTCAGCAAGCTGGTGGGAGGGGATACAGGAAGTGAGAAGAAGAGACAGCAGGCAAAGCTGCTGAAACAGGGAGATAGGAAAACCCCTTTAAGCTTTTTTACCAATATACACCCCAGTTGGGAAGGTCGGTACTCGCGCTCCTCTTTTCCTCTGCAGCTGCTCTGACTCTCGCTGACGTCACCAATTCTCTAATTAGGCCACAGCCTCACTCAGTAGAGTGGATTAGGTTATGTGACTGAGAGTCAGAACGTCTGTGAGGAGGCTGAGGAACCAGAGTTGTCGCCTCCCTAGCTGCCCTCTGCACAGGTAACTTCGGGGTTCCAAGGGTTTATGGTGTATATTAGTAATAAAGCCCCTTTTAGCCCCCAGCCCATCAGTTCACTACTGTCTGTGCTCTGTAACCATTGATTTGAGAACACAGATAGTAGTGAACTGCAGTTTAAGTAATTAGTGAGTTAAGATCCTATATAGAGGGGGCTGGGTCCCCCAATGCTAAGCTCTGCCCTTGCTCATTTACCCACAGAATATATTAGAGACCAGCAATATTTTGTATGCAGGATTTGTGTCAGACATGAGCATGCAGTGTGGGGGAGTTTATCTCCTCTTCATCTGTATAATTTATTTTCAGGTTTTGGGTGAATTCATACTAAAAATTTGCAATGCTCTGCAGCACATTGCACGTGGATTATGTTCCTTCTTCTAAGCAATAAATGTAAAACTCTTTCTACAGAAACAAAATGGATCTTCCCGGAAGAAATTCAAGTCTCATCATAAGAAATCGAAGACAAATAAGAAGCTTTAGGCCCCTCCCACTGTCTCTTTTGTGTGACAAATAAAGCTTTAGATTCTTGATGCCAGCTGCTGAGAACCAATCAGTGTATTCACTACATAAAATAGCCAGTCCGGCCTGGGTGTAAACTTCATTGTCTGTCTGTTTGTGGATTTGCTCCTCAGGTGCCCAGGAAACCAATTCATTCCCCAAGCCAAGTCCCAATGTGAACTGAAAATCTCCTGGCTAGATTGGCTTTAAAGGGAGTGTCCCCAGAGCCAGCATATCACCCCAGCCCTGCAGATAGATAGTTGAGTGTCACCAAGACCCAGCATATCACCCCAGCCCTGCAAGATAGATAGGTTACACTGTCACCAGAACCAGCATATCACCCCAGCCCTGCAGATAAATGGGTTAGTGTCACCAGACCCAGCATATCGCCCCAGCCCTGCAGATAGATAGGTTAGTGTCACCAGACCCAGCATATCGCCCCAGCCCTGCAGATAGATAGGTTAGTGTCACCAGACCCAGCATATCGCCCCAGTCCTGCAGATAGATAGGTTAGTGTCACCAGACCCAGCATACGCCCCACCCCAAATATAGGTTCTACTGCACCAAACCAGACATATCGCCCCAGCCCACTGCAGATATATAGTTTAGTGTCACCAGAACCAGCATATCGCCCCAGCCCTGCAGATAGATGGGTTAGTGTCACCAGAACCAGCATATCACCCCAGCCCTGCAGATAGATAGGTTAGTGTCACCTGAGACCAGCATATCACCCCAGCCCTGCAGAATAGAGTAGGTTAGTGTCACCAGAACCAGCACATATCACCCCAGCCCTGCAGATAAATAAGTTAGTGTCACCAGACATAGCATATCACCCCAGCCCTGAAGATAGTAGTTAGTGTCACCAGATCCCAATATCACCCCACCCGCAGATAGATGGGTTAGTATCGCCAGAACCCAGCATATCACCCTAGCCCTGAAGATAGTAGGTTAGTGTCACCAGAACCCAGCATATCACCCCAGCCCTGCAAGATAGATAGGTTAGTGTCACCAGACCCAGCATATCACCCAGCCCTGCAGATAGATAGGTTACTGTCACCAGACCCGGCATATCATCCCAGCCCTGCAGATAGGTTAGTGTCACCAGACCCAGCATATCACCCCAGCCCTGCAGATAGATAGGTTAGTGTCACCAGACCCAACATATCACCCCAACCCTGCAGATAGATAGGTTAGTGTCACCAGAACCAGCATATACCACAGCCTGCAGATAGATAGGTTAGGTCTGTCACCAGAACCAGATATCACCCCAGCCCTGCGGCGATAGGTTAGTGTCACCAGAACTAGCATATCACTCCAGCCCTGCAGATAGATAGGTTAGTGTCACCAGAACCGGCATATCACCCCAGCGCTGCAGATAGATAGGTTAGTGTCACCAGAACCGGCATATCACCCCAGCCCTGCAGATAGATAGGTTAGTGTCACCAGAACCAGCATATCACCCCAGCCCTGCAGATAAATAGGTTAGTGTCACCAGACCCAGCATATCACCCCAGCCCTGCAGATAGATAGGTTAGTGTCACCAGAACCAGCATATCACCCCCAGCCCCGCAGATAGATAGGTTTAGTGTCACCAGAACCGGCATATCACCCCAGCCCTGCAGATAGATAGGTTAGTGTCACCAGAACCAGCATATCACCCCAGCCCTGCAGATAGATAGGTTAGTGTCACCAGAACCGGCATATCACCCCAGCCCTGCAGATAGATAAAGTTAGTGTCACCAGAACCAGCATATCACCCCAGCCCTGCAGATAGATAGGTTAGTGTCACCAGAACCAGCATATCACCCCAGCCCTGCAGATAGATAGGTTTAGTGTCACCAGAACCAGCATATCACCCCAGCCCTGCAGATAGATAGGTTAGTGTCACCAGAACCAGCATATCACCCCAGCCCTGCAGATAGATAGGTTAGTGTCACCAGACCCAGCATATCACCCCAGCCCTGCAGATAGATAGGTTAGTGTCACCAGACCCAGCATATCACCCCAGCCCTGCAAATAGATAGGTTAGTGTCACCAGACCCAGCATATCACCCCAGCCCTGCAGATAGATAGGTTAGTGTCACCAGAACCAGCATATCACCCCAGCCCTGCAGATAGATAGGTTAGTGTCACCAGAACCAGCATATCACCCCAGCCCTGCAGATAGATAGGTTAGTGTCACCAGAACCAGCATATCACCCCAGCCCTGCAGATAGATAGGTTAGTGTCACCAGACCCACATATCACCCCAGCCCTGCAGATAGATAGGTTAGTGTCACCAGACCCAGCATATCACCCCAGCCCTGCAGATAGATAGGTTAGTGTCACCAGACCCAACATATCACCCCAGCCCTGCAGATAGATAGGTTAGTGTCACCAGACCCAGCATATCACCCCCAGCCCTGCAGATAGATAGGTTAGTGTCACCAGAACCAGCATATCACCCCAGCCCTGCAGATAGATAGGTTAGTGTCACCAGAACCAGCATATCACCCCAGCCCTGCAGATAGATAGGTTAGTGTCACCAGAACCAGCATATCAACCCAGCCCTGCAGATAGATAGGTTAGGGTGTCACCAGACCCAGCATATCACCCCAGCCCTGCAGATAGATAGGTTAGTGTCACCAGAACCAGCATATCACCCCAGCCCTGCAGATAGATAGGTTAGTGTCACCAGACCCAACATATCACCCCAGCCCTGCAGATAGATAGGTTAGTGTCACCAGACCAGCATATCACCCCAGCCCTGCAGATAGATAGGTTAGTGTCACCAGAACCAGCATATCACCCCAGCCCTGCAGATAGATAGGTTAGTGTCACCAGAACTAGCATATCACCCCAGCCCTGCAGATAGATAGGTTAGTGTCACCAGAACCAGCATATCACCCCAGCCCTGCAGATAGATAGGTTAGTGTCACCAGAACCAGCATATCACCCCAGCCCTGCAGATAGATAGGTTAGTGTCACCAGAACCAGCATATCACCCCAGCCCTGCAGATAGATAGGTTAGTGTCACCAGAACCAGCATATCACCCCAGCCCTGCAGATAGATAGGTTAGTGTCACCAGAACCAGCATATCACCCCAGCCCTGCAGATAGATAGGTTAGTGTCACCAGAACCAGCATATCACCCCAGCCCTGCAGATAGATAGGTTAGTGTCACCAGTACCAGCATATCACCCCAGCCCTGCAGATAGATAGGTTAGTGTCACCAGAACCAGCATATCACCCCAGCCCTGCAGATAGATAGGTTAGTGTCACCAGAACCAGCATATCACCCCAGCCCTGCAGATAGATAGGTTAGTGTCACCAGAACCAGCATATCACCCCAGCCCTGCAGATAGATAGGTTAGTGTCACCAGACCCAGCATATCACCCCAGCCCTGCAGATAGATAGGTTAGTGTCACCAGACCCAGCATATCACCCCAGCCCTGCAGATAGATAGGTTACTGTCACCAGAACCAGCATATCACCCCAGCCCTGCAGATAGATAGGTTAGTGTCACCAGTACCCAGCATATCACCCCAGCCCTGCAGATAGATAGGTTAGTGTCACCAGAACCACAATCACCCCAGCCACAATAAATAGGTTAGTGTCCCAGCAAACCAGCATATCACCCCAGCCCTGCAGATAGATAGGTTAGTGTCACCAGAACCAGCATATCACCCCAGCCCTGCAGATAGATAGGTTAGTGTCACCAGACCCAGCATATCACCCCAGCCCTGCAGATAGATAGGTTAGTGTCACCAGAACCAGCATATCACCCCAGCCTGCAGATAGATAGGTTAGTGTCACCAGAACCAGCATATCACCCCAGCCCTGCAAGATAGATAGGTTAGTGTCACCAGCCCCAGCATATCACCCCAGCCCTGCAGATAGATAGGTTAGTGTCACCAGACCCAGCATATCACCCCAGCCCTGCAGATAGATAGGTTACTGTCACCAGAACCAGCATATCACCCCAGCCCTGCAGATAGATAGGTTACTGTCACCAGAACCAGCATATCACCCCAGCCCTGCAGATAGATAGGTTATTGTCACCAGACCAGCATATCACCCCCGCCCTGCAGATAGATAGGTTAGTGTCACCAGAACCAGCATATCACCCCAGCCCTGCAGATAGATAGGTTAGTGTCACCAGAACCAGCATATCACCCCAGCCCTGCAGATAGATAGGTTACTGTCACCAACCACATATCACCCCACCCCAATAGATAGGTTACTGTCACCAAACCACATATCACCCCCAGCCCTGCAGATAGATAGGTTAGTGTCACCAGACCCAGCATATCGCCCCAGCCCTGCAGATAGATAGGTTAGTGTCACCAGACCCAGCATATCGCCCCAGCCCTGCAGATAGATAGGTTAGTGTCACCAGACCCAGCATATCGCCCCAGCCCTGCAGATAGTAGGTTAGTGTCACCAGAACTAGCATATCGCCCCAGCCCTGCAGATAGATAGGTTAGTGTCACCAGAACCCAGCATAACTTCACCCCAGCCCTGCAGATAGATGGGTTAATGTCACCAGAACCAGCATATCACCCCAGCCCTGCTAGATAGATAAGGTTAGTGTCACCAGACCTAGCATATCACCCCAGCCCCGCAGATAGATAGGTTACTGTCACCAGATCCCAGCTATATCACCCCAACCCGCAGATAGATAGGTTAGTGTCACCAGATCCCAGCATATCACCCCCAGCCCCGCAGATAGATAGGTTAGTGTCACCAGACCCAAACATATCACCCCAGCCCCGCAGATAGATAGGTTAGTGTCACCAGAACCCAGCATATCACCCCAGCCCTGCAGATAGATAGGTTAGCCTCACCAGACCCAGCATATCACCCCAGCCCTGCAGATAGATAGGTTAGTGTCACCAGACCCCCAGCATATCACCCCAACCCTGCAGATAGATAGGTTAGTGTCACCAGACCCCAGCATATCACCCCAACCCTGCAGATAGATAGGTTAGTGTCACCAACCCACAATCACCCCAACCCTGCAGATAGATAGGTTAGTGTCACCAAACCACATATCACCCCAACCCTGCAGATAGATAGGTTAGTGTCACCCAGAACAAGCATATCACCCCAGCCCTGCAGATAGATAGGTTAGTGTCACCTGAACCTGTATATCACCCCAGCCCTGCTAGATAGGTTAGTGTCCACCAGAACTAGCATATCACCCCAGCCCTGCAGATAGATAGGTTAATGTCACCAGAACCCAGCATACCTCACCCCCAGCCCTGCAGATAGATGAGTTAGTGTCACCAGAACCAGCATATCACCCCAGCCCTGCAGATAGATAGGTTAGTGTGTCACCAGACCCGGCATAACTCACCCCAGCCCTGCAGATAGATAGGTTAGTGTCCGCAGACCCAGCGCCTCACCCCAGTCCTGCAGATAGATAGTTACTGTCACCAGAACCAGCATATCACCCCCAGCCCGCAGATAGATGAGTTAGTGTCACAGAACCAGCATATCACCCCAGCCCTGCAGACTAGATAGGTTAGTGTCACCAGACCCAGCATATCACCCCAGCCCTGCAGATAGATAGGTTAGTGTCACCAGGGCTTGGCATATCACCCGTGCAGATAGATAGGTTACTGTCACAGAACCAGCATATCACCCCAGCCCCGCAGATAGATAGGTGAGTGTCACAGAACCCAGCATATCACCCCAGCCCTGCAGATGAATGGGTTACTGTCACCAGACCCAGCATATCATCCCAGCCCTGCAGATAGATAGGTTAGTGTCACCAGACTGACATATCACCCCAACCCTGCAGATAGATAGGTTGTGATGTCACCAGACCCAGCATATCCAGCCCAGCCCTGCAGATAGATAGGTTGGTGTCACCCCACCTGCAGATAGATAGGTTAGTGTCACCAGAACCAGCATATCACCACAGTCCTGCAGATAGATAGGTTAGTGTCTCAGAACCAGCATATCACCCCCAGCC
>CAMRHE010001625.1:27500-64383 GCA_947044405.1 Leptodactylus fallax
GGTGCAAAGAAGTCTAGATAAGAGTGTAAGAAATGAATTTTTCAAAACATGTTACATCCCAGGTTTTTTATATGCCTTGAGGAGATTCTCCACCAACTCTTCATCGTTATCTTCCTTGGTGTTTCCCTGGAAATTTGTTACTACTAACTGGAATGATTCCCATGCAGCCGTTTCCTTCCTAGGAAGCAAACGGTGAAACATCATCTACTGGCAGATTCCATTGTTGAAGACTGGAACCTACGAGCTCTGCCTTACTCTTGGACAGATCTAGATCTCTAACGAGATAATTCAGGTCACTTTGTGATATAAGGTGTGGTTCAGTTTGAGATTGATGAAAGAAAATCTTGATCGTGCGAGGTAGATGGTTCATGACCACATGCTTCTTTTTCTTCCTTTGTGTAATCGAGTGAGATTGTTTCTGGTGCTTTTGGAACTAGCAATTTTTCTGAATGAGCTACTGGGCGTATCGCATATGGAATATTTGGATACTGTAAAGTCCACTTCTTTTTATATTAAATTCCTTTCCCAATTGCATGCACCATGCAGAAGTACTATTTGGCAGTATGGTCAGTTGGCTCTCTCCAGACTATTGGCACTGCAAAAGGCAAAGATTGTCTTTTCCCATCAACCACTGTGTGAGGTTTGATGAACATCTATAACAGCATGTGTGTAGAGCCCAACTCTTGTCCTGATCTCCTATTTTGCAGTTGAAATACAGGTGGTAGGCTTTATTAACCATGGTAGTCAAACTTCCCTTTTGTGACATAAAAGTCACTTTGCCACATATATAGCAGAAATTATCTGTTTTATTAATGCAAGTCCAAGGCATCGCTGAACGTATATAGACTGAACGATGTAATCTGTACTGTAACAAGTGCTAGATGGCTGATGGGGAGAATATATAAAGTTGTGTGATGCAAGTTTAATTAGGATTGCATTACCTGCCATTTATTGGCATCTTTCTATTGGTCATTCTGAGATTATGCATTTTTAGTAGATGATGCAAACTTTTCCCAGTATTGTATTAAAGGCTGTGAGAAATATCAAAAGCACCTCTGTATCATGAAAATTAGAGCATCATTTTCAATCTCAGCACCCCAAACTTAGTTAAGATCAACTGTTTTAACGTCTGAACCAGTTTGGCTTTAGATCAGTAGATCACAATATTTTCCCTGCAATAAGATGTTGACAATCTATGAGGACATATAATAGTGGGGTGATAACCTTTGCAGATAATAAGCCACACACAACTAACTGTTAGTTATGGTTTTGTTATATAACATGCACCCTAAATTGTTTGCGAATCATCAGACACCACAACTTCACATTTTATATTATACATGACAAAAATTGAAAATAACATGAAAGGGGTCTTGTCAATGTGGGTGGGTTGCTCACAGACAATACACGGGGTGTGGGACATGATGACAGAGAATGGACACTGAGGGAATGTGGTTAAAGACATTGCGCAGTGCCCAGACTTGGTCACAGACTCTGTGTGGGGTAAGGGATGTGATGGCAGACACTCTGAACTTGACTTGGTGAAACAATGAGTGGGATGTAAGATGAGATCACAGTGTACTCTGGACTGGACTTGGGCCACAGGCACTGCGTGAGGTGCGGGACACAGTCAAGACACTCTAGACTGGACATGGTCGCAAGCACTGCGTGATGGTCGGGTTGCGGTCACAGACACTCAGGACTGGACATGGTCGCAAGCACTGCGTGGATGGCCGGCTGCGGCTCAGACACCTCTAGACTGACATGACCCACACTGCGTGATGGTCGGCGTGGTACAGACACTCTAGACTCGACATGGTCGCAAGCACTGCGTGATGGTGGGGTTTCGGTCACAGACACTCTGGCCTGGACTTTCCTCAGACTCTGCACGGAGTGTAGGACACAAACAAGCAGAAACTCAGGGCTGAATGCAGTACAAGCACTGCGTGATTGTCGGGTTGTGGTCACAGACACTTTGGTTTGGGGCTTTATCTCAGACACTGCACGGAGTGTAGGACAGTCTCAGACACTGTCACTGGACTTGGTTGTCGACAGTCACAGAACACAAAGTGGGATGTAGTCACAGATGCTACATGGGGTGTGGAACATGGTAACACATTGTAGACCAAGCGGGACACAGAAACAGACACTGTGTAGGGTAAGGCTGTGGTCTTCGATGCCGTCACACTGAGGATTGTCTGGATTATGAGACTATGGGGCAGATTTATGTTCCCTTACATGGCAAACAGAAATACTGACTCCACTGGGCCACAAGGGCCAATCACAGCGCAAAGGTCATAACCAAAGACAAAATCCAAGCTGTACGCCACACTGTGATTGGGTCAATACACTTATCTATTAGACATGGTAATAAAGGCGGAATCGGCCTTGTACACCTCAGCTTTCTATTCATTACAATGGGAGGCAGGGAGCAGATTTTTCTTCTAGCTGACTTTTCTTTAAACAAGAAGTATCATGGCCGATATGTGTGCTTGGGGGTCCGGTCCCCGGGGGCTGCCCCTGTGTGTGTGTGGGGGTGTTGCCTGTGTGTTTGAGGGGTCTGGGCCCCCTGGGTGTTGTCACCTATGTGTTGGGGCTCCAGTCCCTGTGGGGATGCCGCCCGTGTGCTGGGAGAAGTCTGGTCCCCGGGGGGCTTCCACCTGCATGCTGAGGAGGTCTGGTCCCTGGGGGCTGCCACCTGTGTGCTGGGAGAAGTCTGTCCCCGGGGGGCTGCCACCTGTGTGCTGGGAGAAGTCTGGTCCCTGGGGACTGCCACCTGTGTGCTGGGAGAAGTCTGGTCCCTGGGGGGCTTCCACCTGTGTGCTGGGAGAAGTCTGGTCCCTGGGGGCTGCCACCTGTGTGCTGGGAGAAGTCTGGTCCCTGGGACTGCCGCCTGTGTGCTGGGAGAAGTCTGGTCCCCGGGGGGGCTTCCACCTGTGTGCTGGGAGAAGTCTGTCCCCGGGGGCTGCCGCCTGTGTGCTGGGAGAAGTCTGGTCCCCTCGGGGCTGCCGCCTGTGTGCTGGGAGAAGTCTTGGTCCCCCGGGGCTTCCACCTGTGTGCTGGGAGAAGTTTGGTCCCTGGGGGCTGCCACCTGTGTGCTGGGAGAAGTCTGGTCCCCGGGGCTGCCGCCTGTGTGCTGGGAGAAGTCTGGTCCCCCGGGGGACTGCCGCCTGTGTGCTGGGAGAAGTCTGGTCCCTGGGGACTGTCGCCTGTGTGCTGGGAGAAGTCTGGTCCCTGGGGGCCTCTTCGCCTGTGTGCTGGGAGAAGTCTGGTCCCTGGGGGCCTGTCGCCTGTGTGCTGGGAGAAGTCTGGTCCCTGGGGGACTGCCGCCTGTGTGCTGGGAGAAGTCTGGTCCCTGGGGGCCTGTCGCCTGTGTGCTGGGAGAAGTCTGGTCCCTGGGGGCCTGTCGCCTGTGTGCTGGGAGAAGTCTGGTCCCCGGGGGGCTTCCACCTGTATGCTGAGGAGGTCTGGTCCCTGGGGGCCTGCCGCCTGTGTGCTGGGAGAAGTCTGGTCCCTGGGGGCCTGTCGCCTGTGTGCTGGGAGAAGTCTGGTCCCCGGGGGGCTTCCACCTGTGTGCTGGGAGAAGTCTGGTCCCCGGGGGGCTGCCGCCTGTGTGCTGGGAGAAGTCTGGTCCCCGGGGGGGCTGCCGCCTGTGTGCTGGGAGAAGTCTGGTCCCTGGGGGACTGTCGCCTGTGTGCTGGGAGAAGTCTGGTCCCTGGGGGACTGCCGCCTGTGTGCTGGGAGAAGTCTGGTCCCTGGGGGACTGTCGCCTGTGTGCTGGGAGAAGTCTGGTCCCCCGGGGGCTGCCGCCTGTGTGCTGGGAGAAGTCTGGTCCCCGGGGGGCTGCCGCCTGTGTGCTGGGAGAAGTCTGGTCCCTGGGGGACTGCCGCCTGTGTGCTGGGAGAAGTCTGGTCCCTGGGGGACTGCCGCCTGTGTGCTGGGAGAAGTCTGGTCCCTGGGGGCCTGTCGCCTGTGTGCTGGGAGAAGTCTGGTCCCCGGGGCCTGTCGCCTGTGTGCTGGGAGAAGTCTGGTCCCTGGGGGACTGCCGCCTGTGTGCTGGGAGAAGTCTGGTCCCTGGGGGACTGTCGCCTGTGTGCTGGGAGAAGTCTGGTCCCCGGGGGGCTGCCGCCTGTGTGCTGGGAGAAGTCTGGTCCCCGGGGGCTGCCGCCTGTGTGCTGGGAGAAGTCTGGTCCCTGGGGGACTGCCGCCTGTGTGCTGGGAGAAGTCTGGTCCCTGGGGGACTGCCGCCTGTGTGCTGGGAGAAGTCTGGTCCCTGGGGGCCTGTCGCCTGTGTGCTGGGAGAAGTCTGGTCCCCGGGGGCCTGTCGCCTGTGTGCTGGGAGAAGTCTGGTCCCTGAGGGGCTGCCGCCTGTGTGCTGGGAGAAGTCTGGTCCCTGAGGGGCTGCCGCCTGTGTGCTGTGGGGGTCCGGTCCCCAGAGTATAATGATCAGAGACCAGGGGAGGATACAAACAAAAAAAAATGTCACTTACCTCTTCCTGGCTCTGGCGCACTTCGGCCATTTTCAATGTTGGACCAGATCTCGCGTGAGTCGGGCCGGCGTCATGACGCAGGCCCGGCCCACGTAATGTCACCAAACAGGCCCGAAGCCTTTGGAGCGTAGGAGAGGTAAGTAATGTTGTTTTTTTATGTTCCCTCACCTCCCCTGGCCCTTTGATCATTATACTCTGGGGTCTGAAATGACCCCAGAGTATAATGATAGCAGTGTTTGTGGGTTTTGGCCCGCGGCCTCACTTACCGATCCCCGCTCCTGATCACAGTCACTTCCGCAGAATGGGAAGCGCAGGCAGCCATGAGCAGGAGCGGGGACTGGTAAGTAAATAGGGCCCGCTACCTGCTGGGGTTACTCCAGAAGGTAACAGCCTATTAAAAGAAAAAAAAAAACCTTCCAGGCCCCCAAATGTCCTGGACCCTGTGGCAGCTGCTACCCCGGTATACACCCCTGTGTCTGTGTGTTGTCGGGGGAAGGGGTCAGGTCCTTGGGGGGGGGGTTGCCATCTGTGTGTTGGTGGAGGGGGTCCTGGGGGAGTGTCGCATTTCGAGTGTGTGTGGAGTCCCTGCATGTGTGGAGGAGGTGGTTGTGGGGGTCCTGGCGGAGGGGGGCTGCAGGATTGTGGTTCTAGTTACATAGCGCAGGGACGCTGGAGTTATAACATACAGTAGTGTCCTCCTGTGCCCCTATGTTAAATGTATTCCCACTCCTCCTGCATTATAAATAGAATGGCCCCCACAGCCTAATGCATCACCCTTTCATGTCCAGGATGTGAGCTGTATGCATAAACATTGTGCACTGCTCACTCTCCAATACTGCAATGATCACTAGCACCAAACTGATGCTCATTGCTGTATAAAGAGGTTACCCACAATGCAGGGACTCCTTCAGGGCAGGAGGAGTCCCTGCATTAGAAGGGGGGCAAATCCAAGACGTAACTTGTCTGTGTTTCTTGACCAAGTGTAAACCCTTGACCGTGACTAACCCCTGCACTTAGGTTTAGTTGTGGTCAAGTTATGACTGCAATTAACCCTTTCTAGTGCATGAGTTAGCAACTCACCCAGACCATGTACCTACCTATAGTAACTACAGAGTACACCCAGACCATGTACCTACCTATAGTAACTACAGAGTACACCGAGACCATGAACCTACCTATAGTAACTACAGCGTACACCGAGACCAGGAACCTACCTATAGTAACTACAGAGTACACCCAGACCATGAACCTACCTATAGTAACTACAGAGTACACCCAGACCATGTACCTACCTATAGTAACTACAGAATACACCCAGACCATGAACCTACCTATAGTAACTACAGAGTACACCCAGACCGTGAACCTACCTATAGTAACTACAGAATAGAAACCCAGACCATGTACCTACCTATAGTAACTACAGAGTACACCCAGACCATGAACCTACCTATAGTAACTACAGAATATACCGAGACCATGAACCTACCTATAGTAACTACAGAGTACACCCAGACCATGTACCTACCTATAGTAACTACAGAATACACCCAGACCATGAACCTACCTATAGTAACTACAGAGTACACCCAGACCATGAACCTACCTATAGTAACTACAGAGTACACCCAGACCATGTACCTACCTATAGTAACTACAGAGTACACCCAGACCGTGTACCTACCTATAGTAACTACAGAGTACACCCAGACCATGTACCTACCTATAGTAACTACAGAGTACACCGAGACCATGTACCTACCTATAGTAACTACAGAGTACACCCAGACCATGAACCTACCTATAGTAACTACAGAGTACACCCAGACCATGAACCTACCTATAGTAACTACAGAATACACCGAGACCATGAACCTACCTATAGTAACTACAGAGTACACCGAGACCATGTACCTACCTATAGTAACTACAGAGTACACCCAGACCATGTACCTACCTATAGTAACTACAGAGTACACCGAGACCATGAACCTACCTATAGTAACTACAGAGTACACCCAGACCATGTACCTACCTATAGTAACTACAGAGTACACCGAGACCATGAACCTACCTATAGTAACTACAGAGTACACCCAGACCATGTACCTACCTATAGTAACTACAGAGTACACCCAGACCATGTACCTACCTATAGTAACTACAGAATACACCCAGACCATGTACCTACCTATAGTAACTACAGAGTACACCCAGACCATGACCCTACCTATAGTAACTACAGAATACACCCAGACCATGTACCTACCTATAGTAACTACAGAATACACCCAGACCATGACCCTACCTATAGTAACTACAGAGTACACCCAGACCATGTACCTACCTATAGTAACTACAGAATACACCCAGACCATGTACCTACCTATAGTAACTACAGAATACACCCAGACCATGACCCTACCTATAGTAACTACAGAGTACACCGAGACCATGTACCTACCTATAGTAACTACAGAATACACCCAGACCATGTACCTACCTATAGTAACTACAGAATACACCGAGACCATGAACCTACCTATAGTAACTACAGAATACACCCAGACCATGAACCTACCTATAGTAACTACAGAGTACACCCAGACCATGTACCTACCTATAGTAACTACAGAATACACCCAGACCATGTACCTACCTATAGTAACTACAGAGTACACCGAGACCATGTACCTACCTATAGTAACTACAGAATACACCCAGACCATGTACCTACCTATAGTAACTACAGAGGACACCGAGACCATGAACCTACCTATAGTAACTACAGAGGACACCGAGACCATGAACCTACCTATAGTAACTACAGAATACACCCAGACCATGTACCTACCTATAGTAACTACAGAGGACACCCAGACCATGAACCTACCTATAGTAACTACAGAGTACACCCAGACCATGAACCTACCTATAGTAACTACAGAATACACCCAGACCATGACCTACCTATAGTAACTACAGAGTACACCGAGACCATGAACCTACCTATAGTAACTACAGAGTACACCGAGACCATGAACCTACCTATAGTAACTACAGAGTACACCGAGACCATGTACCTACCTATAGTAACTACAGAGTACACCGAGACCATGTACCTACCTATAGTAACTACAGAGTACACCCAGACCATGTACCTACCTATAGTAACTACAGAGTACACCGAGACCATGTACCTACCTATAGTAACTACAGAGTACACCGAGACCATGAACCTACCTATAGTAACTACAGAGTACACCCAGACCATGAACCTACCTATAGTAACTACAGAATACACCGAGACCATGAACCTACCTATAGTAACTACAGAGTACACCCAGACCATGTACCTACCTATAGTAACTACAGAGTACACCCAGACCATGTACCTACCTATAGTAACTACAGAGTACACCGAGACCATTAACCTACCTATAGTAACTACAGAATACACCGAAACCATGTACCTACCTATAGTAACTACAGAGTACACCGAGACCATGTACCTACCTATAGTAACTACAGAGTACACCCAGACCATGTACCTACCTATAGTAACTACAGAATACACCCAGACCATGTACCTACCTATAGTAACTACAGAGTACACCCAGACCATGCACCTACCTATAGTAACTACAGAGTACACCGAGACCATGCACCTACCTATAGTAACTACAGAATACACTGAGACCATGAACCTACCTATAGTAACTACAGAATACACCGAGACCATGAACCTACCTATAGTAACTACAGAGTACACCCAGACCATGTACCTACCTATAGTAACTACAGAGTACACCCAGACCATGTACCTACCTATAGTAACTACAGAGTACACCCAGACCATGTACCTACCTATAGTAACTACAGAATACACCCAGACCATGAACCTACCTATAGTAAGTACAGAATACACCCAGACCATGTACCTACCTATAGGAACTACAGAGTACACCCAGACCATGTACCTACCTATAGTAACTACAGAATACACCCAGACCATGAACCTACCTATAGTAACTACAGAGTACACCCAGACCATGTACCTACCTATAGTAACTACAGAGGACACCCAGACCGTGAACCTACCTATAGTAACTACAGAGTACACCGAGACCATGAACCTACCTATAGTAACTACAGAGTACACCCAGACCATGTACCTACCTATAGTAACTACAGAGTACACCCAGACCATGAACCTACCTATAGTAACTACAGAGTACACCGAGACCATGAACCTACCTATAGTAACTACAGAGTACACCGAGACCATGAACCTACCTATAGTAACTACAGAGTACACCGAGACCATGTACCTACCTATAGTAACTACAGAATACACCCAGACCATGAACCTACCTATAGTAACTACAGAGTACACCCAGACCATGAACCTACCTATAGTAACTACAGAGTACACCCAGACCATGAACCTACCTATAGTAACTACAGAATACACCCAGACCATGAACCTACCTATAGTAACTACAGAGTACACCCAGACCATGTACCTACCTATAGTAACTACAGAGTACACCCAGACAATGTACCTACCTATAGTAACTACAGAATACACCCAGACCATGTACCTATCTATAGTAACTACAGAATACACCCAGACCATGTACCTACCTATAGTAACTACAGAATACACCCAGACCATGTACCTACCTATAGTAACTACAGAGTACACCCAGACCATGAACCTACCTATAGTAACTACAGAGTACACCCAGACCATGAACCTACCTATAGTAACTACAGAGTACACCCAGACCATGTACCTACCTATAGTAACTACAGAGTACACCCAGACCATGAACCTACCTATAGTAACTATATACTCATAAATCAGGCACACAGCGATACGTTAGAATCTAAGATCTTTGTCATTTATGAATTGCCATAGATTTCCATTATCACTTACAACAAAAAAGTGGCGCGAGATATAAAAAACGCGTCACCGCCATGTTCAGACCATATTTGCGCGATGTCTCAGAACTGGTCTGGTGCAAATTATATATACATATGTCACACATAAATTATATATATATATGAATAATTTATATAACTCAGTGCAAGGCTAATTAAGACTTGTGGGGACCAGCTGTGTGGTATAATTACATATATGTATAATATGAGCCTGAGGCAGGAAATAGTCCCTGAATTATGGAAATCTTCTTGTGTGGTACCAGTTCCAAAGAAACCCCACCCTATGGACCTCAACGACTACAGACCTGTAGCACTGACATCCCACCTGATGAAGATCTTAGAGAGATTGGTTCTCACACATCTCCGCCCTGTAGTGAGCCCCGCTATGGACCCCCTCCAGTTTGCTTATCGGCCGGGCATTGGGGTAGATGATGCCATCATCCATCTTCTGCACAGGGCTCTGTCTCACCTGGAGAAACCAGGGAACACAGTGAGAATAATGTTCTTTGATTTCTCCAGTGCTTTTAACACCATACAGCCCAGGTTATTGAGGGACAAGCTGGGCCTTGCTGGAGTGGACCACCACCTCTCCAACTGGATCCTAGACTACCTCACAAATCGACCTCAATACGTGAGAGCCCGAGACTGTGTGTCAGGTACCGTGATCTGTAATACGGGGGGCACCTCAGGGTACGGTTCTCGCCCCTTTCCTCTTCACACTGTACACTGCAGATTTTAGGTGCAACTCATCCAGCTGCTACCTACAGAAGTATTCTGACGACTCTGCAATAGTGGGTCTCATCACAGACGATGATGACAGGGAGTACAGAGAACTGAACCGGGATTTTGTGGACTGGTGCCACCGGAACCACCTGAAGATTAACGCGGGGAAGACCAAGGAGATGGTGGTGGACTTCCGTAAAGGCAGATGCCCTCCTAAACCAGTGGACATCCTGGGGACGGGCATCGAGATTGTGAACACCTATAAGTACCTGGGTTTGCTCCTTAATAATAAGCTGGACTGGGCAGATCATATGGAGGCCCTGTACAGGAAGGGCCACAGCAGGCTCTACCTGCTTAGGAAGCTGAGAACCTTTGGAATCCGGGGGGCACTTCTTAGGACTTTCTTCAACTCGGTAGTGGCATCAGCCATCTTCTTTGGAGTGGCCTGCTGGGGGAGCAGTATATCAACCAGGGACAGAAATAAACTTGACAAGCTGATTAGAAGGGCCAGCTCTGTCCTGGGGAGCCCACTGGACCCAGTGCAGGTGGTGGGTGACAGAAGGATACTGTCCGTGGTGAGCTCCATGCAGAAGAAGAAGTCCCATCCCATGCATGAGACTGTGATCGCGCTGGGCAGTACTGTCAGTGACCGACTGCTCCACCCTAGGTGTGAGAAGGAGCGCTATCGGAAGTCTTTCCTCCCCACCGCGGTTAGGCTGTACAACCAACACCGACCTAAGCGGAGATCATTACATACAGAGAACTGAAATATCTCTCTGCCTGTTATCCCCCCCCCCCCCCTGCTACGTCCTATCTGTCTGTCTGCTATTAATGTAATGCCTCTCACCATGGAACATTCCGGTACATGTTCTATTTGTATTTGTATCTGCTTATCTTATCTTTGCTGCTGTAACACACTGAATTTCCCCATTGTGGGACTATTAAAGGACTATTATTATTATTATTATAAACATATATATATACATACATATAATTTATGAGTGCTATATGTATATATGTCCGGGAATGTGTTTCCTCCATTCCTATTGCTAATCACATATATATATATATATATAATGTCCCTCTTGGCCAGTTATGGATCCTCCCTATAGAAACTCCTCTCCGGCTTCTCCTGTAGTGAGGGGAATAGATTGGAGTTGCTGGAGGGAGGAGCTGCCAGGAGCAAGTCCATTCTAGTCGCAGCCCTCATGTCATCTTACCTTATAGCGGGAGTTTTCTCCTAAATCCCCAGGTGTGAACGTGTCCTGAGAGCAGCCAGCGAGCCCCTGCTGTATATACAGTATATATATATATCTATAGCCTGTGATAATGGCTGATAACAGAGAGAACAACACAACAGCAGTGACTACCGACCAGGACCTGCTCTGTATCTGCTACACTGCAAGAGCTGAAGGACCTGTGATGATGTCACCATCATGTGACCAGTACATGAGGGGCGGAGCTCAGGAAAGGAGAAGTGCTGGAAGAAGGACCTGTGATGATGTCACCATCATGAGGGGCGGAGCTCAGGAGAGGAGAAGTGCTGGAAGAAGGACCTGTGATGATGTCACCATCATGTGCTCGGGAGACTCATGAAGAATGGAGGAATCTTTCATATCTGTGTTAGGTTTGCGTACGAGGCGTACAGAAACTCCTCCATGGGCGATGGATATTTTGCTTTAGATTAAGGCCCCACATATCAGGCCACAGCTAAAAAGCCCTGCGGGAGAAACCTCTTTGGATACACATAGTGATTTTCCTGCAGCGCTTTTCACAGTTTTCCTCTGTGGCTTTTCTGCCTCAGTTATACTTATAGGGGATCCGCCGGCGTTTCCATAGGAATAATTGACTTGCTGCAATTTCCAAATACACAGCGGGTGTTTTTCTACAATGTGTGGATGGGATTCGCTACAATCCTATACACTGTACAGGGACTGTAAAACGCCGCGGTTTTTCCTGTGGTGTTTCCGCCATGTTGGCTTCTGCCTTAAAAGACACATGGGGGGGATGTGGGAAACTTGTTTGGGGCGCTCTGAGCTGTGGAGCGCTTAGTAACACTATGGGGTGCACTAGAGAGATGGAGACTGCTTGTGAGGGCTGCGCAGGAGATATATGGATATTGGTGGAATAATTGTTAGCATTGCGGGGTTAGACTTATAAGAGCTATCTGGTTAGCACAAGTTACCCCCTCCCCGTGGGTATCATGCACGGGGGTCATAAGAATTTGGGTATTTTGCACCCCCCTCTGAATGTAATGTCTGATCTCCATCCATTTCAGTGATTTCAGTATAAAACAACTGTTGTGACTGGGCAACCCCTTTAAGGTTCAAGGGGAAGAGTAACAGTGTGGGGGTACACTGGAGGGAGATGGGGGGATACTGAGACGTTAGTAATGTGGGGGTACACTGGAGGGACATGGCGGATAGTGGGGTACTTATTAATAATGTTGGGGTACACTGAAGGGAGATGGGGGGTACTTGTTAGTAATGTGGGGGTACACAGGAGGGACATGGGGGATAGTGGGGTACTTGTTAGTAATGTGGGGGTACACTGGAGGGACATGGGGGATAGGGGGGTACTTATTAATAATGTTGGGGTACACTGGAGGGACATGGGGGATAGGGGGTACTTGTTAGTAATGTGGGGGTACACTGGAGGGAGATGGCGGATAGTGGGGTACTTATTAATAATGTGGGGGTACACTGGAGGGACATGGCGGATAGTGGGGTACTTATTAATAATGTTGGGGTACACTGAAGGGAGATGGGGGGTACTTGTTAGTAATGTGGGGGTACACTGGAGGGACATGGGGGATAGTGGGGTACTTGTTAGTAATGTGGGGGTACACTGGAGGGACATGGGGGATAGGGGGGTACTTATTAATAATGTTGGGGTACACTGGAGGGACATGGGGGATAGGGGGTACTTGTTAGTAATGTGGGGGTACACTGGAGGGACATGGGAGATGGGGGGGTACTTGTTAGTAATGTGGGGGTACACTGAAGGGAGATGGGGGGGTACTTGTTAGTAATGTGGGGGTACACTGGAGGGACATGGGGGATTGGAGGGAACTTGTTAGTAATGTGGGGGTACACTGAAGGGATATGGGGGGTACTTGTTAGTAATGTGGGGGTACACTGGAGGGACATGGGGGATTGGAGGGAACTTGTTAGTAATGTGGGGGTACACTGAAGGGATATGGGGGGTACTTGTTAGTAATGTGGGGGTACACAGGAGGGACATGGGGGATAGGAGGGAACTTGTTAGTAATGTGGGGGTACACTGGAGGGACATGGGGGATAGTGGGGTACTTGTTAGTAATGTGGGGGTACACTGGAGGGACATGGGGGATAGGAGGGAACTTGTTAGTAATGTGGGGGTACACTGGAGGGACATGGGGGATTGGAGGGAACTTGTTAGTAATGTGGGGGTACACTGGAGGGACATGGGGGATAGGGGGTACTTGTTAGTAATGTGGGGGTACACTGGAGGGACATGGGGGATAGGAGGGAACTTGTTAGTAATGTGGGGGTACACTGGAGGGACATGGGGGATTGGAGGGAACTTGTTAGTAATGTGGGGGTACACTGGAGGGACATGGGGGATAGGGGGTACTTGTTAGTAATGTGGGGGTACACTGGAGGGACATGGGAGATGGGGGGGTACTTGTTAGTAATGTGGGGGTACACTGAAGGGAGATGGGGGGTACTTGTTAGTAATGTGGGGGTACACTGGAGGGACATGGGGGATAGGAGGGAACTTGTTAGTAATGTGGGGGTACACTGGAGGGACATGGGGGATAGGGGGTACTTGTTAGTAATGTGGGGGTACACTGGAGGGACATGGGAGATGGGGGGTACTTGTTAGTAATGTGGGGGTACACTGAAGGGAGATGGGGGGGTACTTGTTAGTAATGTGGGGGTACACTGAAGGGAGATGGGGGGTACTTGTTAGTAATGTGGGGGTACACTGGAGGGACATGGGGGATTAGAGGGAACTTGTTAGTAATGTGGGGGTACACTGAAGGGATATGGGGGGTACTTGTTAGTAATGTGGGGGTACACTGGAGGGACATGGGGGATTGGAGGGAACTTGTTAGTAATGTGGGGGTACACTGAAGGGATATGGGGGGTACTTGTTAGTAATGTGGGGGTACACAGGAGGGACATGGGGGATAGGAGGGAACTTGTTAGTAATGTGGGGGTACACTGGAGGGACATGGGGGATTGGAGGGAACTTGTTAGTAATGTGGGGGTACACTGGAGGGACATGGGGGATAGGGGGGTACTTATTAATAATGTTGGGGTACACTGGAGGGACATGGGGGATAGGGGGTACTTATTAATAATGTTGGGGTACACTGAAGGGAGATGGGGGGGTACTTGTTAGTAATGTGGGGGTACACTGGAGGGACATGGGGGGATAGGGGGGTACTTATTAATAATGTTGGGGTACACTGGAGGGACATGGGGGATAGGGGGTACTTAGTAATGTGGGGGTACACTGGAGGGACATGGGAGATGGGGGGGTACTTGTTAGTAATGTGGGGGTACACTGAAGGGAGATGGGGGGTACTTGTTAGTAATGTGGGGGTACACTGAAGAGATGGGGGGTACTTGTTAGTAATGTGGGGGTACACTGAAGGGATATGGGGGTACTTGTTAGTAATGTGGGGGTACACTGAAGGGAGATGGGGGGTACTTGTTAGTAATGTGGGGGTACACAGGAGGGACATGGGGGATAGGAGGGAACTTGTTAGTAATGTGGGGGTACACTGGAGGGACATGGGGGATTGGAGGGAACTTGTTAGTAATGTGGGGGTACACTGGAGGGACATGGGGGATAGGGGGTACTTGTTAGTAATGTGGGGGTACACTGGAGGGACATGGGAGATGGGGGGGTACTTGTTAGTAATGTGGGGGTACACTGAAGGGAGATGGGGGGTACTTGTTAGTAATGTGGGGGTACACTGGAGGGACATGGGGGATAGGAGGGAACTTGTTAGTAATGTGGGGGTACACTGGAGGGACATGGGGGATAGTGGGGTACTTGTTAGTAATGTGGGGGTAACCTGGAGGGACATGGGGGATAGGGGGGTACTTATTAATAATGTTGGGGTACACTGGAGGGACATGGGGGATAGGGGGTACTTGTTAGTAATGTGGGGGTACACTGGAGGGACATGGGAGATGGGGGGTACTTGTTAGTAATGTGGGGGTACACTGAAGGGAGATGGGGGGTACTTGTTAGTAATGTGGGGGTACACTGAAGGGAGATGGGGGGTACTTGTTAGTAATGTGGGGGTACACAGGAGGGACATGGGGGATAGGAGGGAACTTGTTAGTAATGTGGGGGTACACTGGAGGGACATGGGGGATTGGAGGGAACTTGTTAGTAATGTGGGGGTACACTGGAGGGACATGGGGGATAGGGGGTACTTGATAGTAATGTGGGGATACACTGGAGGGACATGGGAGATGGGGGGGTACTTGTTAGTAATGTGGGGGTACACTGGAGGGACATGGGGGATAGTGGGGTACTTGTTAGTAATGTGGGGGTACACTGGAGGGACATGGGGGATAGTGGGGTGCTACTACACTAATGATATTATCTACCATATGTCTGCTGTTTCCACCATCTAATAGATCTGTCCCTGATATCTCCATTGCAGTCTCCGGCCTTACCATAACTCCTAGACAGTATGGCCGCTGCCTCGGGGTTATGTCTGACTCAGACCTTTCCTTCACCCCCCATATCCAATTACTCACACGCTCATATCATTTCCACCTCAAAAACATCTCCAGAATCCGCCCTTTCCTTACCACAGATACACTAAAGACACTTATTGTTGCCCTGATTCACTCTCACCTTGACTACTGTAACTCCTTACTAATCCGTCTTCCCCTTACTAAACTCTCCCCTCTACAATCTATTCTGAATGCGGCGGCGGCCAGGCTTATCTATCAGTCTAGACACTACAGCGAGGCCTCCGGTCTGTGCCGGTCACTACAGCGAGGCCTCCGGTCTGTGCCGGTCACTACAGCGAGGCCTCCGGTTTGTGCCGGTCACTACAGCGAGGCCTCCGGTCTGTGCCGGTCTCTACAGCGAGGCCTCCGGTCTGTGCCGCGCACTACAGCGAGGCCTCCGGTCTGTGCCGGTCACTACAGCGAGGCCTCCGGTCTGTGCCGGTCACTACAGCGAGGCCTCCGGTCTGTGCCGGTCACTACAGCGAGGCCTCCGGTCTGTGCCGGTCACTACAGCGAGGCCTCCGGTCTGTGCCGGTCACTACAGCGAGGCCTCCGGTCTGTGCCGGTCACTACAGCGAGGCCTCCGGTCTGTGCCGGTCACTACAGCGAGGCCTCCGGCCTGTGCCGGTCACTACAGCGAGGCCTCCGGTCTGTGCCGGTCACTACAGCGAGGCCTCCGGTCTGTGCCGGTCACTACATTGGCTGCCTATTCAATACAGAATACAATATAAACTTCTCCCCCCTCACCACAAGGCTCTCCATAATGCTGCACCTCCCTACATTTCCTCCCTCATCTCTGTCTATTGCCCAACCCGTACTCTCCGCTCACTCAATGACCTAAGACTAACATCCTCTATTATCAGGACCTCCCACGCTTGTATACAAGACTTCTCCCGAGTTGCACCACTTCTCTGGAATGTTCTATCCCGGACTATCAGATTATCCCCCAATCTCCACAGCTTCAAGCGTAAACTAAAGACACATCTTATCAGACAGGCCGATCACATGTCCTAATGTAAACCCTTCTGTAGTTAGAATCCCTAAAACGTCCCCTCCTCTGTTCACGCTCCCGCATTACCTCACAGGATATGAGGCCATATCAGACTAACTTTATATGTCCGGGCACCGTCTGCGCGTTACAGGACACGACTGGTGACGGCTCCTACAGCTTTATATATGTGTAATGGCAGTAACCTCTATTACACAATTGTCTGACCATTGTATAAGCAATGCTACCTCCGATGTCACCACTGCTACCTCCTGTGTCACCTCCTCTACCTCATAGATTGTAAGCTCTTGTGTCACCTCCTCTACCTCATAGATTGTAAGCTCTTGTGTCACCTACCTCATAGATTGTAAGCTCTTGTGTCACCTCCTCTACCTCATAGATTGTAAGCTCTTGTGTCACCTCCTCTACCTCATAGATTGTAAGCTCTTGTGTCACCTCTACCTCATAGATTGTAAGCTCTTGTGTCATCTCCTCTACCTCATAGATTGTAAGCTCTTGTGTCACCTCCTCTACCTCATAGATTGTAAGCTCTTGTGTCACCTCTACCTCATAGATTGTAAGCTCTTGTGTCACCTCCTCTACCTCATAGATTGTAAGCTCTTGTGTCACCTCCTCTACCCCATAGATTGTAAGCTCTTGTGTCACCTCCTCTACCTCATAGATTGTAAGCTCTTGTGTCACCTCCTCTACCTCATAGATTGTAAGCTCTTGTGTCACCTCTACCTCATAGATTGTAAGCTCTTGTGTCACCTCCTCTACCTCATAGATTATAAGCTCTTGTGTCACCTCCTCTACCTCATAGATTGTAAGCTCTTGTGTCACCTCCTCTACCTCATAGATTGTAAGCTCTTGTGTCACCTCCTCTACCTCATAGATTATAAGCTCTTGTGTCACCTCCTCTACCTCATAGATTGTAAGCTCTTGTGTCACCTCTACCTCATAGATTGTAAGCTCTTGTGTCACCTCCTCTACCTCATAGATTGTAAGCTCTTGTGTCACCTCCTCTACCTCATAGATTGTAAGCTCTTGTGTCACCTCTACCTCATAGATTGTAAGCTCTTGTGTCACCTCCTCTACCTCATAGAGTGTAAGCTCTTGCGAGCAGGGCCCTCAGTCCCAGTGTGTGAATTGACTTTTTCTTTATAATGTATATTTTTGTCTGTACTTGAACCCTACAAATTGTACAGTGCTGCGGAATATGTTGGTGCTATGATATAGATATATATATATATATATATATATATATATGGATTACAAAAAATTTGGTGCCACTTGCCAATCAGAATATTGCACCCAGTTTGGGTCTCGATAACAGTTGGAGACACTGCTGAGATCAAGGACCAACCCGTTAACCCACCAAGCCCGAGATCTATCAGGAGATTATTGGCACATCTGAATGGATAGAATAGCAGCGCTGCAAAATGCAATACAATCAGCGTCTCCCACTCGCACACCACCTCCCCGCCACACCCTCTTTCTGTAGGTGTCCCCCAAGGCTCCGTCCTAGGACCCCTCCTGTTCTCCATCTACACCCTCGGTCTTGGCCAACTCATAGAATCCCATGATTTCCATTACCATTGCTATGCTGACGACACCCAAATATATCTCTCTGGACCAGACATTACCTCCCTGTTGTCCAGAGTCCCAGAATGTCTCGCAGCCGTAGCCTCCTTTCTCTGCCCCCACTTTTTGAAATTTAACATGGAGAAAACGGAGTTCATCATCTTTGCCCCATCTCACATGACCCCTTACCTGACCCATCTATCATAGTTAATGGAACCACTCTCACCACAGGCCCACTGCCTTGGGATAACCTTAGACTCTGACCTATCCTTCAAGCCGCATATTCAAACCCTCAACACCTCCTGCCGCCTCCAACTCAAGGACATCCATCAAATCCGCTCCTTCCTCACCCCTGAAACTACAAAGATGCTAGTCCACGCCCTCATAGTCTCCCACCTAGACTACTGTAACACCCTTCTCCATGGCCTCCCAGCTAACACTCTCACCCCCCTCCAGTCCACCTTACATTGTGCTACTCGCCTAATACACCTCTCCCCCCGTTCTTCATCGGCCGCTCCCCTCTGCCAATCCCTTCACTGGCTACCCGTTGCCCAGTGAATAGAGTTCAAATTACTAATTCTGACATACAAAGCCATCCACAGCCTGTCCTCTCCATATATCTCCGACCTAATCTCCCGCTACCTGCCCACACGTAACCTCCGATCCTCCAAAGACCTCCTACTCCGCTCTGCTCTTATCCACTAGTCACACAATCATCTCCAAGACTTCTCCCGTGCATCCCCCATACTCTGGAACTTATTACCAAGACACATAAGACTGTCCCCCACAGTCACAAGCTTCAAGAAGGCCCTGAAGACTCACCTATTCAGGAAGGCCTACAACCTCCAATAACACTACTGTCACCACACCACCATCTGTACAGCCTCCAATAACACTACTGTCACCACACCACCATCTGTACAGCCTCCAATAACACTACTGTCACCACACCACCATCTGTACAGCCTCCAATAACACTACTGTCACCACACCGCCATCTGTACAGCCTCCAATAACACTACTGTCACCGCCATCTGTACAACCTCCAATAACACTACTGTCACCACACCACCATCTGTACAACCCCCAATAACACTACTGTCACCACACCACCATCTGTACAACCCCCAATAACACTACTGTCACCACACCACCATCTGTACAATCTCCAATAACACTACTGTCACCACACCGCCACCTGTACAGCCTCCAATAACACTACTGTCACCGCCATCTGTACAACCCCCAATAACACTACTGTCACCACACCACCACCTGTACAGCCTCCAATAACACTACTGTCACCGCCACCTGTACAGCCTCCAATAACACTACTGTCACCGCCATCTGTACAACCCCCAATAACACTACTGTCACCACACCGCCATCTGTACAGCCTCTTCCCCCACCTTCTGTCTCTATCCCTCTTCCCTCATACACTGTAAGCCCTTGCGGGCAGGGCCCCTATCCCACTGTGCCAGTGATCACTGCTAGTATTATCTGTTTTGTATATCTGGTGTACCGTATGTAAATCCGCAAATGTAAAGCACCATGGGATTAATATAATAATGTACAGCACCATGGAATTAATATAATAATGTACAGAGCACCATGGGATTAATATAATAATGTACAGAGCACCATGGAATTAATATAATAATGTACAGAGCACCATGGAATTAATATAATAATGTACAGAGCACCATGGAATTAATATAATAATGTACAGAGCACCATGGAATTAATATAATAATGTACAGAGCACCATGGAATTAATATAATAATGTACAGAGCACCATGGAATTAATATAATAATGTACAGCACCATGGAATTAATATAATAATGTACAGAGCACCATGGAATTAATATAATAATGTACAGCACCATGGAATTAATATAATAATGTACAGAGCACCATGGAATTAATATAATAATGTACAGAGCACCATGGAATTAATATAATAATGTACAGCACCATGGGATTAATATAATAATGTACAGAGCACCATGGAATTACTATACTAATATACAGAGCACCATGGAAATAATATAATAATGTACAGAGCACCATGGAATTAATATAATAATGTACAGAGCACCATGGAATTAATATAATAATGTACAGAGCACCATGGAATTAATATAATACTGTACAGAGCACCATGGGATTAATATAATAATGTACAGAGCACCATGGAATTAATATAATAATGTACAGAGCACCATGGGATTAATATAATAATGTACAGCACCATGGAAATAATATAATAATGTACAGAGCACCATGGGATTAATATAATAATGTACAGCACCATGGAAATAATATAATAATGTACAGAGCACCATGGGATTAATATAATAATGTACAGAGCACCATGGAATTAATATAATAATGTACAGCACCATGGAATTAATATAATAATGTACAGAGCACCATGGAATTAATATAATAATGTACAGCACTATGGAATTAATGGTGCTATATAAATAAACAATAATAATAATGTGTTTATGTATTTAGCTGATTATAAAGTTTGCAAAGAAATTTATTAGAAGGAGGAGGATGCTGATGCAATGAAAAGGTGCCAGGAAAGTGGGATAAGATAGTGAGACAACACAGAGGTTAAGAGTCCACGTGTTTATAGATGGAGCATGTATGTGGCAGAAAGTGTCAGAGGAAGTGCGGAGAGGAGGGTGCAGAGAGACAGAAGGAGGTAATAAGTACTATTATCAGTGCTTTAATGATGAGAATAGTAGGGAAAAAGAGAAAAGTGATTCTCAGGAGAGTCGAAGAAAGTGATTCAGAAAGAGCAATGGAACGTAGTGAAACTTCCCAAGTACCCAGAGAAACACCAGCAAACATTCCAGAAAGTAGGACCTGCAAAAATTGTGGTCAACAAAACCCTGATTGGAGAGAATTCTGTGCGGGATGTGGAGCCCCCCAAGCACACCCGCATCCTCCAAGAGCTGGTCTTTATCCTGTGGTAACATGGACGATCCCGCCGTGGTCCCCCAAGCGAACAAGCATTGATTTAAATCAATTGACAACACAAAAAGGATTTGGTGCCAATGTTTGTTATGGTATGCAGAAGGAAGCGCTTTGGCGCCGTCTTTTGTCTAAATCCCCTCACCGTATGGGTGACCAGCAGGCTGGATCTGGCTTAGGTGTAGACAGTAAAATCTGTTTCCTTTTCTGTTATTTTGTTATGAACCATCCCCAATTGTAGAAAGATTGTCATGAAGACTTAGAAAATGAATAAGGTGTCCCAAATTTGTGAACATGTATTTTTTGTGTACACTGTTTAATCAAAAGACTGTAAGTCCGTCATGTGACAATGTTTTTTTAAAGGAAAAAAAAAGCAAATTGTTGTGTTTCAGCGCTAAGTGAATTAGAAGTCGCTCACATATCTGCTCTGTAATGTCTTTTGTGTATAATTTTTGCTATGATGGTCGGGGATAGACTCGATCCCTTATTTAAGGCTTCTGCCTGCTCTGCTGAGATATTCTGAGTATTTACTAACCTCATTGAATTGTTTGTAATTCTGGAGTGTGTAGAAGTTGTAGAGAACCGAATTTACTTGGGATTACTATGAGACTGTATAAATGAGCTGCTGGCACTTTAAATACTATGTGTTATGCGTTATGTGTTATGCGTTATGTTTTATGCGTTATATGTTATGTGTTATGCGTTATATGTTATGCGTTATGTTTTATGCGTTATGTGTTATATGTTATGTGTTATATGTTATGCGTTATGTGTTATGCGTTATATGTTATGCGTTATGAGTTATATGTTATGCGTTATGTTTTATGCGTTATGTGTTATATGTTATGTGTTATATGTTATGCGTTATGTGCTATGCGTTATATGTTATGCGTTATGTGTTATATGTTATGTGTTATGCGTTATATGTTATGCGTTATGAGTTATATGTTATGCGTTATGTTTTATGCGTTATGTGTTATGCGTTATATGTTATGTGTTATATGTTATGCGTTATGCGTTATGTGTTATGCGTTATATGTTATGTGTTATATGTTATATGTTATGTGTTATGCGTTATGTGTTATATGTTATGCGTTATGTGTTATGTGTTGCAGCTTCTGCTGGCATGAAAAAAACACTTGGATTTTCTTGTTCTGTTTTTGAGGAGTCGCCTTCAGTAATCTCTAGAGATTGTTTATAACACGGTTTAGAACATAATTTAGACTATAGTACGCCTTACATATGCCTGCTAATGACAATAAAAAAAGTTACATTTTATGAACTTATTGACTTTATTACATAGTTTATACATTATTTTCATTAATCTTGATATATGAATGTATATATGTATTTGGATTCACTTGTTTTTCATATATACACAAATATTTTCTGCTGACAATATAGAACATGATTGTATGCCACAAGAAACTATTGGGTTTGGTCATGTAAATGATGAACCTGTTGCTAACACTGATTTTGAGTTATTTTGTAGATGGTTCTCGATTTGGGAAGGACGGTAAATTCTGCAACATTATTAATATAAACATAGTGAATGATCTCAGCTGACAACGTAACAACTGCTCTGCATCGCCTCAAGGTAGCTAAGGCAGTTGGGCCTGACAGGGTAGCTCCCAGGGTCCTGAAGTACTGTGCAGCTCAGTTGGGGGAGGTGTTGGCACGTCTGTTCAACATGAGCCTGAGAATGCAAACAGTACCCATCCTCTGGAAGACGTCATGGATGATACCTGTTCCCAAGAAACCTAGAATCAGAGTAATGACCAACTAACGCCCAATCGCCCTGACCTCACAGGTCATGAAGGTCTTGCAGAGGATTTTGCTAACATTCATAGCGGACTGTGCTGACCCTGCCCTCGGTAGCCAACAATTTGCTTACAGACCAGGAGTGGGAGTTGAGGGTGCAATCAGCCACCTACTAAACAGGGTGCACTTCCATCTGATGGTTGGGTGACATCTGTCAGGATGACATTCTCTGACTTCAGCAGTACATTCAATACCATCATGCCTAGTCTTCTTACACAGAAAATGAAGTAGTTGAATGGTACAGAGTCCCTTAGAGTACTGGACAATGGACTACCTCATCAACAGACCACGGGTAGTCAGGTTGGGCAGCTGCTTCTCGGACAAAGCAAAAAGGGTTAGGACTGCACATTAGTTTTACATAGTAAGGGGTGGCTCCCGCCTTGGTTTGACTAGCACTCCCTTCTAATTGCACAGGTTTATCTCATTGGAATAGAGTAGATATATATTTTTCACCTCCCCATCTGCCTTCAGGCTATTTTGAAATGGAGTTTGCTCTGGATCCTACTCACCCTGTGTTCACACTGTAGACCTAGTCTGGTCCAAGAGAGGTATATTTATTTAGTGTAGGTTCCCTTCTGAATGAGGTCGCCTCGTCGTGGCAGGTGGGCATCTTACTATTTGATCAAATGTGTATAACAAAGAACCTCTAAATTATAGATCATATTAGGTGTTTTTAACTATATCAGTAATATATGTCCTTGTGCTGTGTGCAGAGTGCCCTGAATTTTTGTCATTTTTATCTATCTAATGTGGCTTCTCTTCTATGTGAATTCCTTCATGTTTAACAAGATTTGCTTCCTCTTTAAAATATTTCCCACATTCTAAACATCGATTCTCTCTTGTATGAATTATCTCATGTCTCGCAAGAGATCCTTTATCTATAAAACATTTCCCACACTCTAAACATGAATATGGCTTCTCTCCTGTGTGAATTCTCTGATGTCTAATAAGAGCATTTTTTTCTCTGAAAAACATTTCTCACATTCTTAACATGAATACGGCTTCTCTCCCATGTGACTTAGTTCATGTGTAACAAGACTTGACTTCCGAGTAAAACCTTTTCCACATTCTGAACATGAATGTGGCTTCTCTCCCGTGTGACTTCTCAGGTGTACAACAAGATTAAATTTAGATAAAAAACATTTCCCACATTCTGAACATGAATGTGGCTTCTCTCCCGTGTGACTCCTCTGATGTGCAACAAGACTTGATTTTTCTGAAAAACGTTTCCCACATGCTGAACATGAATACGGCTTTGCTCCTGTGTGACTTCTCTCATGTCTAACAACAATTGCTTTATCTTTAAAACATTTCCCACATTCTGAACATGAATATGGCTTCTCTCCAGTGTGAATTCTCTCATGTAAGACAAGATGTGATTTCTGAATAAAACATTTCCCACATTCTGAACATGAATATGGTTTCTCTCCAGTGTGACTTCTCTCATGCATAACAAGACTTGATTTTTCCGTAAAACTTTTCCCGCATACTGAACAGGAATATGGCTTCACTCCTGTGTGACTTCTCTCATGTCTAACAACAGTTGCTTTATCTTTAAAACATTTCCCACATTCTGAACATGAATATGGCTTCTCTCCTGTGTGATTTTTCTCATGTGCAACAAGATGTCCTTTTTGACTAAAACATTTCCCACATGCTGAACACGAATATGGCTTCTTTCCTGTGTGACTTCTCTCATGCATAACAAGACTTGATTTTTCCGTAAAACTTTTCCCACATACTGAACATGAATATGGCTTCTCTCCTGTGTGACTCCTCTCATGTACAACAAGATTGGATTTTTTTATAAAACATTTCCCACATTCTGAACATAAATATGGCTTCTCCCCTGTGTGACTTCTCTCATGCACAATAAGATGTGATTTCTGAGTAAAACATTTCCCGCATTCTGAACATGAATATGGCTTCTCCCCTGTATGAACTCTTTTGTGTATATATATAAGTGATCTTCTTGCAAACTCTTTTCCACATTCATCACACTGAAACTTTTTCCCCTCTTTCTGGCTGGTACTTGTGGTCACAATCTGTGATTGGTCAGAAGGTTCCTCATGATTCGGGGGATTATATGATGGATCTGTACTGTGATGTCCTGGATGTACATTAGGGGTAATGAGGTTTTCTCCTGAGCAGCGCTCCATCATATCTTCATCTTCTCCTTTATCACTTACTGATAACATGACGTTTCCCTCAGAGATCTTACTGGGATTTTCTGTTAGGAGTAAAAATGGATTCAGTGATTTATTTTTATCTTATCAAAATACCATGTAAAGAAATTAACATTCCTGTTGCTGATACAGTTTATAATGTATATTATAATGTGACATAGTCCAGAGATACAGAGACATTACTGTTATGGTTACCGGCCCTTCTACATTTGATCCAGTTTCTTCTATCCTTCCATGTGCTTAGAATACACTTTTCATACACTTCATGTTTTCTTGTGCTGACTATACAATGAGCGGCCACACTGTGTTTATTACACGCCCCTAAAGCCCATGTAGAGCCCATATAGATCCGCTCAGCTGAAGATGAAGCCCATCTACTTCATAGTGAGGCACTTCCGAGCATAGACAGACATCACACGCATGTGCAGGACATGCGCACTGAACTTTCCGATGTTTCCACAAACACCGTGCCCAGATAATGGGCTGTGCCTCATATTCATCTGAGCAGAGCTACATGGGTTCTAGTGATATGTAATAAACAGTGCCACCGACGATCAAAGCGGAGATTACCACCCCCATAAAGCCCATTTCAACTCATCTGCATATTTTTAAACGTAACGGAAGACAGTAATGGAGCCGTAGAAAGACGGAGCAAAGACATCTTGGGAAGCTGCATGAAAAGCTCTGCAAGGTTATGTATGCTATGTCGTACTGACAGACTCTCTTTAAAGGGATTGGTCACTTTATCTTGACTTTTAACAATGTGCTGGAAACACTGTGAGCAATATCTCACCCCCTTATATAGTACAGTCCTCTCCCCTGTGTGCACAGTGCTCTAGTCCCAACATGGAAGCTGATGGAGGGGAACAAGACAAGACACGTCCATCAGTGGCCTCCATTAAATATTACTAGAAAGCCTGCGTAGATTTTGTATGGAGGACCTCCCAATCATTCCGTCTTACTGGAATGGAGCTCTAAGGGGGAACCAACCTTAAGAAACCTGTGAATTCTCCTTCTCCATTCATTACTCCGTACCTGTGGTAACACCTCCTGGAATTTCCTCCTCCACTTCCCTCTTACACAGGTGATGGCCCCTCATCCTCTCTTCTTCAGCCTCCGCTTTAATATTAGTCACATCTTCTCCCTGATTTGTCATAGGTCACAATTCAGTACAATCCAGCAGAAATACAGGTGGGAAATCTAACAGAGCAACATAAGAAAGCAGCAAAATCTCTGAGGCCATGTATGAGTGCAGGAGCGGCGAGCTCCACCCCCTATATAGATGTGCCCCAGGACTCAGCAGCGCCATCTACCTGCTGACTGTCTGGTACATGTATGAGTGCAGGAGCGGCGAGCTCCACCCCCTATATAGATGTGCCCCAGGACTCAGCAGCGCCATCTACCTGCTGACTGTCTGGTACATGTATGAGTGCAGGAGCGGCGAGCTCCACCCCCTATATAGATGTGCCCCAGGACTCAGCAGCACCACCTACCTGCTGACTGTCTGGTACATGTATGAGTGCAGGAGCGGCGAGCTCCACCCCCTATATAGATGTGCCCCAGGACTCAGCAGCGCCATCTACCTGCTGACTGTCTGGTACATGTATGAGTGCAGGAGCGGCGAGCTCCACCCCCTATATAGATGTGCCCCAGGGCTCAGCAGCGCCATCTACCTGCTGACTGTCTGGTACATGTATGAGTGCAGGAGCGGCGAGCTCCACCCCCTATATAGATGTGCCCCAGGATTCAGCAGCGCCATCTACCTGCTGACTGTCTGGTACATGAGGCCATGTATGAGTGCAGGAGCGGCGAGCTCCACCCCCTATATAGATGTGCCCCAGGACTCAGCAGCGCCATCTACCTGCTGACTGTCTGGTACATGTATGAGTGCAGGAGCGGCGAGCTCCACCCCCTATATAGATGTGCCCCAGGACTCAGCAGCGCCATCTACCTGCTGACTGTCTGGTACATGTATGAGTGCAGGAGCGGCGAGCTCCACCCCCTATATAGATGTGCCCCAGGGCTCAGCAGCGCCATCTACCTGCTGACTGTCTGGTACATGTATGAGTGCAGGAGCGGCGAGCTCCACCCCCTATATAGATGTGCCCCAGGGCTCAGCAGCGCCATCTACCTGCTGACTGTCTGGTACATGTATGAGTGCAGGAGCGGCGAGCTCCACCCCCTATATAGATGTGCCCCAGGGCTCAGCAGCGCCATCTACCTGCTGACTGTCTGGTACATGAGGCCATGTATGAGTGCAGGAGCGGCGAGCTCCACCCCCTATATAGATGTGCCCCAGGGCTCAGCAGCGCCATCTACCTGCTGACTGTCTGGTACATGTATGAGTGCAGGAGCGGCGAGCTCCACCCCCTATATAGATGTGCCCCAGGACTCAGCAGCGCCATCTACCTGCTGACTGTCTGGTACATGAGGCCATGTATGAGTGCAGGAGCGGCGAGCTCCACCCCCTATATAGATGTGCCCCAGTACTCAGCAGTGCCATCTACCTGCTGACTGTCTGGTACATGTATGAGTGCAGGAGCGGCGAGCTCCACTCCCTATATAGATGTGCCCCAGGACTCAGCAGCGCCACCTACCTGCTGACTGTCTGGTACATGTATGAGTGCAGGAGCGGCGAGCTCCACCCCCTATATAGATGTGCCCCAGGGCTCAGCAGCGCCATCTACCTGCTGACTGTCTGGTACATGTATGAGTGCAGGAGCGGCGAGCTCCACCCCCTATATAGATGTGCCCCAGGACTCAGCAGCGCCATCTACCTGCTGACTGTCTGGTACATGTATGAGTGCAGGAGCGGCGAGCTCCACCCCCTATATAGATGTGCCCCCTGACTCAGCAGTGCCATCTACCTGCTGACTGTCTGGTACATGTATGAGTGCAGGAGCGGCGAGCTCCACCCCCTATATCAGGGGTCCCCAAACTACGGCCCGCGGGCCGCATCCGGCCCCCGGAGGCCATTTACCCGGCCCGCGTCGCAATTTCCTTGTGTTATTTCAGTTGTGAGGGCACAGGCGCTTACAATTGAAATAACCCGCCGAGCGCTACACGGGAAGTCTTGTTCCTGTGTAGACGCTCGGCGCTCGTCGTCCGGACCTAGAATGAGCACGTCATGACGCACGACGTGCTCATCTAGGCCTTACAGCCGAAGACAGAGGAGCCGGGACCACAGCGCGGGAGCGGCTGCAGTGCTAGGTAAAGTATATTTTCACTTTTTTTTTTTACTGGGCATGGAGGGGGATCAGAGAACTGGATCTATATGGGGGATTGATGGGACCTATATGGGGGGAGAGAGCTGGCCCTATATGGGGGAGACTGCATGGGACCTATATGGGGGGGCATGGGACCTATATGGGAGAAAGAGCTGGCCCTATATGAGGGAGACTGCATGGGACCTATATGGGGGAGGCATGGGACCTATATGGGGGAGGCATGGGACCTATATGGGGGAGGCATGGGACCTATATGGGGGAAAGAGCTGGCCCTATATGAGGGAGACTGCATGGGACCTATATGGGGGAGACTGCATGGGACCTATATGAGGGAAAGAGCTGGACCTATATGGGGGAGAGAGCTGGACTTATATGGGGGCAGAGTGCTGGACCTATTTGCAAATATGGAACCGGACATTGACTATCTCATTAGCCAAAAGCAGGCCCATACTTCACATTGAAATAATGGTGAGTTTGTTGACTTAAATTTACTATTTCTTTATTTTGAATGTTGTATTTATTCCCTTTTTGTTTTACTTTAAAATGAGATACGTGTAGTGTGCATAGGGATTTTCATAGTTTTTCTTATAGTCCGGCCCTCCAACGGTCTGAGGGACAGTGAACCGGCCCCCTGTGTAAAAAGTTTGGGGACCCCTGCCCTATATAGATGTGCCCCAGGACTCAGCAGCGCCATCTACCTGCTGACTGTCTGGTACATTCTCCTCCGGGCAGTCCTGGGAATACAGAGGACTCAGGGGACATCTCTCGGGGGGATTTCTCCTACTGGATCCATCTGTGGAGACACAAACACACAGTGACGGAATACATGAGCTGCTGTAGATCTGTCTATAAATCAGACCCTTCTAGGGTTAATTAGAGTGGGGAAAAAAGTATTTAGTCAGCCACCAGTTGTGCCAGTTCTCCCACTTATAAAGATGAGGCCGGCCTGTAATTGTCATCATAGGTAGACCTCAACTACGAGAGACAAAATGAGAAAACAAAACCAGAAAATCACATTGTCTGATTTTTAAAGAATTTATTTGCAAATTATGGTGGAAAATAAGTATTTGGTCAATAACAAAAGTTCATCTCAATACTTTGTTCTATCTCCTTTGTTGGCAATGACAGAGGTGAAACGTTTCCTGTAAGTCCTCACAAGGTTGGCACACACTGTTGCTGGTATGTTGGCCCATTCCTCCATGCAGATCTCCTCTAGAGCAGGGATGTTTTGGGGCTGTCGCTGGGCAACACGGACTTTCAACTCCCTCCAAAGGTTTTCTATGGGGCTGAGATCTGGAGACTGGCTAGGCCACTCCAGGACCATGAAATGCTTCTTACGAAGCCGCTCCTTCGTTGCCCTGGCGGTGTGCTTGGGATCATTGTCATGCTGAAAGACCCAGCCACGTTTCATCTTCAATGCCCTTGCTGATGGAAGGAGGTTTGCACTCACAATCTCCCCATACATGGCCCCATTCATTCTTTCATGTACACGGATCAGTTGTCCTGGTCCCTTTGCAGAGAAACAGCCCCATACATGATGTTGCCCCCCCATGCTTCACAGTAGGTCTGGTGTTCTTTGGATACAACTCAGTATTCACTCTCCTCCAAACACCACGAGTTGTGTTTCTACCAAACAGTTCTACTTTGGTTTCATCTGACCATATGACATTCTCCCAATACTCTTCTGGAACATCCAAATGCTCTCTAGCAAACTTCAGACGGGCCCGGATATGTACTGGCTTAAGCAGGGGGACACGTCTGGCACTGCAGGATCTGAGTCCCTGGCGGCGTAGTGTGTTACTGACGGTAGCCTTTGTTACGTTAGTCCCAGCTTTCTGCAGGTCACTCACTAGGTCCCCCCGTGGGGTTCTGGGATTTTTGCTCACCGTTCTTGTGATCATTTTGACCCCACGGGGTGAGATCTTGCGTGGAGCCCCTGATGGAGGGAGATTATCAGTGGTCTTGTATGTCTTCCATTTTCTAATTATTGCTCCCACAGGTGATTTCTTCACACCAAGCTGCTTGCCTATTGCAGATTCAGTCTTCCCAGCCTGGTGCAGGGCTACCATTTTGTTTCTGGTCCTTCCACAGCTCTTTGGTCTTCACCATAGTGGAGTTTGGAGTGTGACTGGTTGAGGTTGTGGACAGGCGTCTTTTATACTGATAACAATGTCACACAGGAGCCATTACTACAGGTAATGAGTGGAGGACAGAGGAGCCTCTTAAAGGAGAAGTCACAGGTCTGTGAGAGACAGAAATCTTGCTTGTTTGTAGGTGACCAAATACTTATTTTCCACCATAATTTGCAAATAAATTCTTTAAAAATCGGACAATGATTTTCTGGATTAGTTTTCTCATTTTGTCTCTCATAGTTGAGGTCTACCTATGATGACAATTACAGGCCGGCCTCATCTTTATAAGTGGGAGAACTTGCACAATTGGTGGCTGACTAAATACTTTTTTTCCCCACTGTATCTTCTGTGCGGCCTGATCTCTGCTCTGACATGACACGGAGGAGTCCTGAGGATAGACGTGGCTCATACGTGACTAGTGCACTTCTTGTGTCACGGCTGGTGACTGGGGGAGGGGATTGGGGGGATTTAATACCAATCACTGTGGAGCTCGCCCATTACCTGTCACTGGACACGTGTCAGCCCCGCACAGGGCCGGATTACAGGAATTCTCTTATCTCAGACATCTACGGCATTTCCTCAGATCTGTCATAAATGAAAACCTCTTTAACCCCTTCCTGCCGCAGTAATATTTCATTTATTCTCCGCCGTCCATTATTAGTGACATTGTATTTTACCATTCACACCGCTGTATGAGGGCTTGTTTTCTGCCGGATCGGTTGTATTTACCAATGACATCATTTACTGTCCTATACAATGTGTTGGGAAATGGTAAGAAAAATTATTTATGAGGACAAAACCCAAATTCTGCCAATGGTTTTAAAGATTTGTCCTTCCAGCGTTCACTGTACAGTAGAAGTGACCGGATACAGGTCAGTGCGATCTCAGCGATACCAAATGTATACAGGGCTTAAAAACTGACCAGAAAAACAGTAATAAATGAAAAAAGGAGAGAAAAAAAAATGTAATTTTGTGATTTTTTTTTCTCCATTAGTGTAATCAAAATTCAGTTATCTCTCCTTACCATGTGATGTCCGGGGGCCGGTATATATACAGTATACAGTCTCTCCTTACCATGTGATGTCCGGGGGGCGGTATATATACAGTATACAGTCTCTCCTTACCATGTGATGTCCGGGGGCCGGTATATATACAGTATACAGTCTCTCCTTACCATGTGATGTCCGGGGGCGGTATATATACAGTATACAGTCTCTCCTTACCATGTGATGTCCAGGGGGCGGTATATATACAGTATATAGTCTCTCCTTACCATGTGATGTCCGGGGGGCCGGTGATCCTCCATCATGACCTCCTTGTACCGATCCTTGTGTCCTTCTAAATACTCCCCACTCCTCCATGGAGAAATAGACAGCGACATCCTGACACCTTATAGGAACCTGACAACACAATGATACAGTCATCACCCAGACCCCTCCAGTGCTGTTACTGGAGAATTTCCCAGCATTCCCAGCAGTGTCACCTCTCCAGTCAGCAGCTCAATCATCTTGTTGGTGAGTTCTAGAATCTTCTGCTCATGTATCAGGGAGAGAGGGGGAGGCTCTGTGATGGGGCCCCGGCTCCTGCTCCATCCTCCTCCTGGCTCTGTGATGGGGCCCCGGCTCCTGCTCCATCCTCCTCCTGGCTCTGTGATGGGGCCCCGGCTCCTGCTCCATCCTCCTCCTGGCCCTGTGATGGGGCCCCGGCTCCTGCTCCATCCTCCTCCTGGCCCTGTGATGGGGCCCCGGCTCCTGCTCCATCCTCCTCCTGGCCCTGTGATGGGGCCCCGGCTCCCTGCTCCATCCTCCTCCTGGCTCTGTGATGGGGCCGCGGCTCCTGCTCCACCCTCCTCCTGGCTCTGTGATGGGGCCCCGGCTCCTGCTCCATCCTCCTGACTCCTGGAGATGGCTGCTGGGGGCCACACAGTCCCCCGATGTCTTCACTAGTGAGTATTCCTGTATATGGAGAGACAATGAGGGGTATAAATCCTTCCTGACTCCAAATCTGACAATCAGAATAAATCCCTGGATCATCGCCCGATCTCCAGTAATCTACTGACTATAATCTGGAGTATTATTACTCTCCAGATATCTAGTCCATAGTCTCACTGCTCTTACAGTAAAGAATAATGATAATAATACATTTTATTTATATAGCGCCAACATATTCCGCAGCGCTGTACAATTTGTAGGGTTCAAGTACTGACAAAAAGATACATTACAAAGAAATAGTCAATTCACACATTGGGACTGAGGGCCCTGCTCGCAAGAGCTTACAATCTATGAGGTAGAGGTGACACAAGAGCTTACAATCTATGAGGTAGAGGTGACACAAGAGCTTACAATCTATGAGGTAGAGGTGACACAAGAGCTTACAATCTATGAGGTAGAGGAGGTGACACAAGAGCTTACAATCTATGAGGTAGAGGAGGTGACACAAGAGCTTACAATCTATGAGGTAGAGGAGGTGACACAAGAGCTTACAATCTATGAGGTAGAGGAGGTGACACAAGAGCTTACAATCTATGAGGTAGAGGTGACACAAGAGCTTACAATCTATGAGATAGAGGTGACACAAGAGCTTACAATCTATGAGGTAGAGGAGGTGACACAAGAGCTTACAATCTATGAGGTAGAGGAGGTGACACAAGAGCTTACAATCTATGAGGTAGAGGTGACACAAGAGCTTACAATCTATGAGGTAGAGGTGACACAAGAGCTTACAATCTATGAGGTAGAGGAGGTGACACAAGAGCTTACAATCTATGAGGTAGAGGGGGTGACATCGGAGGTAGCATTGCTTATACAATGGTCAGACAATTGTGTAATAGAGGTTACTGCCATTACACATATATAAAGCTGTAGGAGCCGTCACCAGTCGTGTCCTGTAACGTGCAGACGGTGCCCGGACATATAAAGTTAGTCTGATACGGCCTCATATCCTGTGAGGTAATGCGGGAGCGTGAACAGAGGGTTCGCTTTAGGGATTCTAACTACGGAAGGGTTTACATTAGGAGTTGTGATCGGCCTGTCTGATAAGATGTGTCTCTAGTTTGCGCTTGAAGCTGTGGAAATTGGGGGGTTAATCTAATAATCCTGGATAGAACATTCCAGAGAAGTGGTGCAACTCGGGAGAAGTCTTGTATACGAGCGTGGGAGGTTCTGATAATAGAGGATGTTAGTCTTAGGTCAGTGAGGGAGCGGAGAGTACGGGTTGTGTGATAGACAGAGATGAGGGAGGAAATGTAGGGAGGTGCAGCATTATGGAGAGCCTTGTGGTGAGGGGGGAGAAGTTTATATTGTATTCTGTATTGAATAGGCAGCCAATGTAGTGACCGGCACAGACCGGAGGCCTCGCTGTAGTGACCGGCACAGACCGGAGGCCTCGCTGTAGTGAGCGGCACAGATCGGAGGCCTCGCTGTAGTGACCGGCGCAGACCGGAGGCCTTGCTGTAGTGACCGGCGCAGACCGGAGGCCTCGCTGTAGTGACCGGCACAGACCGGAGGCCTCGCTGTAGTGACCGGCGCAGACCGGAGGCCTCGCTGTAGTGACCGGCGCAGACCGGAGGCCTCGCTGTAGTGACCGGCGCAGACCGGAGGCCTCGCTGCAGCGTCTAGACTGATAGATGAGCCTGGCCGCCGCCGCTGCATTCAGAATAGATTGTAGAGGGGAGAGTTTAGTAAGGGGAAGACGGATTAGTAAGGAGTTCCAGTAGTCAAGGCGAGAGTGAATCAGGGCAACAATAAGTGTCTTTAGTGTATTTGTGGTAAGGAAAGGGCGGATTCTGGAGATGTTTTTGAGGTGGAGATGACATGAGCATGCAAGTGATTGGATATGAGGGGTGAAGGAAAGGTCTGAGTCAAACATAACCCCGAGGCAGTGGGCATACTGCCTGGGAGTTAAGGTAAGGCCGGAGACTGCAATGGAGAGATCAGGGACAGATCTATTAGATGGAGGAAAAAGCAGTAGTTCAGTCTTTGAGAGATTCAGTTTCAGATAAAGAGAAGACATGATATTAGAGACAGCAGAGAGACAGTCACTGGTGTTCTGTATTAGTGTAGGGGTGATGTCACGGGATGACGTATATAATTAGGAGTCATCAAATCTAGTGATGGCTTGTCCAATGGGGGCTGTGTAGAGAGAGAAGAGCAGGGGACCTAGGACCGAGCCCTGAGAAACCCCAACGGCAAGGGGAAGAGGGAAAGAAGCAGAGCCCGCAAATGATACACAGAAAGTGCGGTCAGAGAGATAAGAGGAGAATCAGGAGAGAGCGGTGTCTGTGAGCCCGACAGAGCGGAGCATAGTGAGGAGGAGTTGATGGTCAACAGTGTCAAATGCTGCTGAGAGATCTAGAAGAATAAGAAGAGAGAAGTCACCTTTGGATTTAGCCGTCAGGGAGGTCATTGGAGACTTTTGTGAGGGTCGTTTCAGTAGAGTGCAGAGTGCGGAAGCCAGATTGTAAGGGGTCAAGAAGAGAGTTAGCAGAAAGATAGCGGATTAAACGAGAATAGACCAAGCGTTCCAAGATTTTGGAGATGAAAGGGAGGTTAGAGACAGGTCGATAGTTAGCAGCACAGGACGGGTCAAGGGAGGATTTCTTAAGTAGTGGGGTTATGACAGCATGTTTGAAAGAGGATGGGAAAATTCCAGAAGAGCGAGAGAGGTTAAATATTTTAGTAAGGTAAGTCGTGACGGCAGGTGACAGAGACTGGAGAAGGTGTGAGGAAAAGGATCACTAATACAGGTTGTAGGGCGAGAAGAAGAAAGTAGCTGAGATACTTCCTCTTCTGTAACAGGTTCAAAAGATGAGAATGAACAGTCTAAAGTGCGGCTGGTGCGGGGGTCAGTGCCACCTGGGGATTGGGCAGTTATTTCCTGACGGGTCTTATCAATTTTATCATGGAAAGAAGTGGCCAGGTCATCTGCGCTAAGGTCTGTGAATGGCATCTGCACCTTGGGAGTGAGTAAGGAGTGAAAAGTTTCAAAGAGCGTTTTACGGTTACAGGAGAGAGATGAGAGCGGTGAAATAGGCTTGTTTGGCGAGGTGAAGGGGCAGAATTATAGGTTTTAAGAATCCCTTCTATGTTGGTGGAGATGATAGAAATGTAGTACACTTACCTCTCCGCTCAGCAGGTAGATGATCTCCAAGGTGAAGTCTAATATTCTTCTGGTGATCTCATTCCTGTCCTTGTCCATCCTTGGTGGGTCATTCAGGAGAAGGAGCGTTCTGGAGGAGAAGAGGAGGAAACTGGATGAGCTGGAGGATCTAGTACTGAGGAGGGGCCCGAAATCATACAGGGGCCACATGATGTGTGACATACAGGAGCTCCTCAGAGCCCCCAGCACATGGATACAGGAGGATTCCCACAGACACCAGCACCAGTGATGGGGCCCATTGTATGTCACTGCAGGATGGAACTAAGACTCTGTTCACACCTGTACCACAGACACCAGCACCAGTGATGGGGCCCAGAACCCCCTGATGTCATCTTACCTTATAGCGGGAGTTTTCTCCTAAATCTGTGGCATCCCCGAGCTGGCTATGGCTGGGCTGAGGGTGATCTCTGTGCATTGTATTATTTCCTGTTGCTTCATAGCCTGTGTGACATAGCAGGGGGTCCTGAGTCTCACACAACACAGCGCCACCTAGTGAGCCTCACACATGCATTACACCTCCCATAGGATTGAATAGTAACCAAATGTCCAATGGGAGGACATTGCCTGGGAAAAGGGGAGGAGTCAGCTGATCACTGGGTCCCCATGGTAACACCCCTGCAGGAAGGTCCTGCGTGTGAGGAGTGAGAAGTGTGGAGTGTTAGGAGGAGGAGGTGAGGAGATAAGTGTGATGTCCTGTGAAGAAAGCAGTGAGTTTAGTGCAGGAATCTCAAGTCCTAGACAGGCCCAGGAAGGTTGGAGAGCTGACATACTCAGCTATTCAGAAGATCCTGTCCCCTGTCTGCCTAGCCATCGCCCTGAAGGAAGTCAAGCATCATTATCTTGTCAGCATGAGACTGTGGAGAGAACATTCTGGAACACGTGCTCCATAGCCAG